>JASCZI010211527.1:118465-133554 GCA_036250425.1 Stylosanthes scabra
GACTGGAAGACAGACATGTTCACTGCTATCACTTCGCTTAGAATGCTAAGATCTTGATTTTGATTTAGGAGTCCAACTTTGCTTTGTAGGTGCTTCAAAGATGTGATCAACTTGTTGACATTCTTCCTCATCTTCTTTGAGGAGGAATTGTATTCTGCTATGCTCTTTTCAATGCAAGAATCTCCCTTTCTCCTTCTAAGAGATGAATGAAGGGATTGTACATTTTCCTTGATCTGCATGACTGTGTCCCTTGTGATGCCACACACATCCAAGGCTTTGATTGAGCCATCCAAGATCTCTTGGAAGCATTTCTCACTTTGATTATCAGAAATGGCTTTCTGGGTTGAAGCAACATTGAGAAGATTGTCCAAGGAGAAGTATAGATCTTCCAACAAGGACAAGCCTTTGGCAACCGACTCAGATGTGGAAGTTGCTTCAAAATTCCTCATGTTGTTTAAGTGCTCTTGCACTCTTGAGGAGCATGGATGAGATCCATTTGGCAAACTGTTTGAGCGAACATGCAATTTGCTTGCCATTTTTCTTTATCTCTTCTTGTTTGTTCTTTTTTTTTTTTTCCTTTCTTTTGGAGGAAGCTCAATGCTGTTTGTTTTCTGCAGTCTAAGTCTTTTGGTACCACTCCTTATATAGGGGCTATTCAATTATTCATAATATGATTCCATAGACAAACTTAAGCGATAATACAGTTCACCAATCCTAATCATGTGTTGAAAGCATGTGGAGCATGCATTATTTTCTTGGAAAATGGTAAGCTTGTCACATCTCTGCCTAACATGTGATATTATTTTAGCAAATTATTCAGTGAGATGGTTTTGAAAACTCTGAATGTGTATTATCTGGCATGTCCTCTTATTGTTGGCAATATGAGATGCCCCATCAGTCATCACCTAATGTGCCTCCTATGCTGCCACACTAACCCCTTTGATTCCGTGTGTGTGTGTATATATATATAATTCATGCTGCTTCAGAGGTTGTCTGAAATCATGAAGTTGGAACTATGCAACATGAATTAAGTTATACTTTTTGTGAAGGTTGAGATCCACATTTTGTGAAATGAAGAATGGATTAATATATGGCAGATAAGTTTGTTGAGATTAAGAAAACATATTGATGGCAGATTAGCAGCATTAGAGTAGTTTTAAATGTGTGCACGAATAACATGTAGTCTTCATGTCTCACCTTCCTATTATCAGAATCTCCTTAATCATGTAGTATTAAACTTGTTTTAACTTTTAGCATATCATAAAGAATGTTGATACTAATATTTAGCTCAATATTCTTGTGAAATTTCCAGGTACTTAAAAGGACAGGCAGTACTGTTCTTACTGCTTGTTATATGGGATTATAGATATTTGTCAAGATTTCCTGTGGAATATCAGCATCATTTTTTCTTGAGGCTATTTCAGTGCCTATCAGTGGACTTTTTTGTAGTTAGAATTTTATCTTAAGTTTGAGTTGAAAAGTTCTGCGAAAAATCTAAGTGTATTAAGTAAATGTATTTAACTCAATTAATTCCTATGAAAAAGGTAACGTGTAAGAGTTCAATTTACGGATCTGAGCTTTATTTCAGGGTCTGGTACTGGTCAATGAGTTGCTACATGCACAAGACGAGATTCAAATTCCCGACACTTGCTTAAGTGGTCTAGTGAACTGACCACTAGACCAACACAAGTTGGTTAAATTATCAATCATCTAACAAATAATGGATGAGCAAAGATAAGGTAACGAAAAAGAGAAAGTTAAGGAGAAAGATAAAGTTGGTTCTGAACCATATACATAGTCGGAAAAAAGGAAAAAAAAAATATCTCAATAAAAACTTCCAAAGACTCCAAATTGTACGAAGTCAAGAATTTTAGTCATTCATCAAATATCAACAATTTTAGTACTGATTTCTTTATCCCTAACAACAATTTTGTCAGAATAATTGCCTCAATGGTTTTTATTTTCTTCAAAACGAAAAGGTACCAATTGACAATAAGCTTCAACCATGGTTTTCAGTGAAATGTTATTAGGCAGAGAAATTATTAAATTTGAATGCATGGGCTAAGAGAAACTTAAAAGATAAGTAACAACAAAAGAGAACAGAATTATGAAGTATGAAGTATGAACATTTCTTTCTATTGAATTGTATTGTATACATGTACAAATTAATGAGGCCAAAATTTTCAATCCTCTATTGCAGGATTTAAAGAGGAAATAACACAATCTACTGAGTCATTATGTTCAAAAGAGAGGCTCTTGTTTTGATCAAGTGTCTGTATAAGTTCTCCAAACTCTTCTCAAGGATTTCAATGGTATTTTCCAAAGCCTCCAAACTTTCATGTGCTATCTGCATGTTGGAACTGTTAGCACCTTCACTTAGAAGTGTGTTCAAAGCATTATCAACACACTGCAACTCATTGGAATTCTGTGAATTCACTTCTCCCTTTTGCATCAACTTGTTCATCCATTTGACTGCTTTTGACTTTGAAGGTGGACCAGCCAAGAATGACATAAGAGATTGGAAGGCAGACATGTTCATCACTATCACTTCCCTTAGAATGCTAAGATCTTGATGCTGATTCAAGAGTGAAGATTCTCCTAATTTGCTTTGTAGCTGCTTCAAAGAAGTGATCAACTTGTGGACGTTCTTCTTCATCTTCTTTGAGAATGAATAATATTCCATAATGCTTGCTTCAATGGTTGAATCGTCCTTTCTCCTTCTAAGAGATGAGTGAAGGGATTGTACATTCTCCTTAATCTGCATCACAGTGTCCCTTGTGATCCCACAGATATCAAGAATCCTCACAGATCCATCCATGATCTCTTCAAAGCCGTTGTCACCATGATGTTGAGAGATAACCTTTTGGGTTGAAGCACCAATAAGAAGATCATCCAAGGAAACATACAAGTCTTGAAGCAAGGAAAATCCAGTGCAAATTGACTCCGAAGTTGAAGTAGAAGTTGATTCCCAAGTCCTAAGGTTGCTCAAGTCATCTTGCACCTTGATGGAGGATGGGTGAGATCCATTTGGCAAACTGTTTGACCGAACATGGGACTTGCTTGCCATTGTTGTATATATTTGTGTGTTCTTCTTTCTAAGGAATTGATGAAGAAAGATCGAATGTTAGTTTGTGTGTGTTCTCTTCTCTATATATATAGAAGGTAGCTACTTTTTCATAATTGATTCCTATTGGCCAACAAAATAAAGCATCACAGCTCACAAATGATCTCATCCAATGAATTGAATGCATGAATGGATTCCCTTGGAAATTGAGAAGCTTGTAACATCTCTACCCAACACTATGGAAAGTGGTTAGAGGTGGTAGCTGTGATGTCCTTCATGTGTTGGCAATCAGAGAAGCATATTAGTCATCATCAGAATTGCCTCTCCTCTATTCTGTTGCTGCCACATTAATTAGCCTCTCATCATATCTAATATTATAATTTGAATTGCTGCTTATGGTTCAAGGCTTGTCTCAATATATGAAGTTGTTTGATCTGCATAATGGATTAAAGAAATGATTTATTATTAGGAGGTTTTGAGATCCAGATCCATTGGATATGTGATAACCGTGCGCATCAAACAATAATTAATTACAGATAATTAGTTTGCTCATAAAGATAATTATTTAGTGCACGAGTGGCGTGTCATTGGTGACTCCTCAATTAAATGACATCATAACTCTATCACATGTAATTATATAGTTAACTTTTTAGTAAATTAAGTTTACTGCAATATATATATATATTTTCAAAGAGAGAGCCTTTCTTCTTTAACTAAGAAGCAGAAATGCTGAGAGTAAAAATAAATATTTTGACATGCTACTCCTGCACATAATAAAAAAAAGTAATTAACCCCGACATTTTGTGATAACCAAGTTTATGAGCAATTCTAATTAACTATCTTGTGATGTTCACATGTCACATCTAATTGATATGGATCTCAACAATAAAAATATTTGAGATTGAGAATGAGATAGGGAAGGTGTTAATGAGGCAGCAAGATGAGACAATATTGTTGATGACTAATGCGGTTTTCTAATTGCAAACACTACGAGGACATGACAGGTACCACCATATATTAATAATAATAGTTATAACAGAATAATGTTTGGAAGAGATGTGACAAGCTTCACACATTCCAAGGATTTCAATGCATGCATCACATGATTGGTGAGCTGTGCTGATGCCTTTGGATCCAATCATCTATCGATCATTGATGACTTGATGAGTTGATCCTCCTTTGTATATATAGAGAGAGACTTGGTAACACCACATCAACATTCATCTTCCTTTGATAAACAATAACTTCTTCATAGCAAACATGGCAACCAAATTCCATATCCGTTCAAATAGTTTCCCAAATGAATCTCACCCATGCACCTCTAGAGTACAAGAGGGACTCAACAAGCTCAGAACTTTTGAAGCAACTTCCACTTCCTCATCTGAGTCAATTGTGTCTGGATTGTCCTTCTTAGAAGATCTATACATTTCCTTGGCTGATCTTCTCAATGTGCCTTCAACCCAAAAGGCCATTTCTCACCATCAAGGTGACAAATCCTTTGAAGAGCTCTTGGATGGATCAATCAAGGTCTTGGATGTGTGTGGCATCACAAGGGACACTGTCATGCAGATGAAGGAGAATGTTCAATCCCTTCACTCTGCTCTTAGAAGAAGAAAGGCTGATTCATGCATTGAGAAAAGTGTGTCTGAGTACAATTCCTTTTCAAAGAAGACAAGGAAGAATCTCAACAAGCTGATCACATCTTTGAAGCATATACAAAGTAAACTTGGAGCATCTCCACTCTTGAATCAACTTCAAGATGCTAGTATTCTAAGAGAAGCGATTGCAGTGAACATGTCTGTCTTCCAATCCCTTCTCTCGTTCTTGGCTGGTCCTCCTTCAAAGTCAAAAGCCACAAAATGGATGAACAAATTGATCCATAAGGAGCATAACTCAGAGAATTTGAATGAATTACAATTGGTGGATTCAGCTTTAAGCACCCTTCTCAATGATGGTTCCAGCATGCAGATAGCATATGGCAGATTGGAGGCTTTGGAGGCTGCCATTGAAAGCATTGAAATTGGTTTGGAGAACTTATTTAGGGTCATGATCAAAACAAGAGCATCTCTTTTGAACATCATGACTCAATAGAGAAAGAATCTATGTAGTTATTTCTCTATCTCTAGATCCTACAAAAGCATCCAAATTTTGAGGGTGTTATGAGGATTAAAAATTTTGATCTCATTCATTTGTACATGTATACGATTCAATAGTTGCACAATCAAATACAACAAAAACTTTATACACTATATTCTTTTGGTCAATGTTTATGCTTCTCTTAGCTCATACATTATCATTTAAAATTAGTAGTTCAGTCAGCTAAAAAATAATATCTAGAAATGAGACAACCAGACTTTTTACCAGAAATTAGGAATTTGATTAATCCAACTCAATATGTAGATTGCAAACTTTCCTCACAACTAAAATATATAGATCTTACAATTATTAATGTGAAAACTTCATTATCATGATTTTATAGAAAATCAATTTATATAATTACTGATATATCTTGTTAAATAAAAAAGTAGTACTGATAGAATGACTAACTTCTTCAACTATTTCATATATGCTTTATTTTAATATCGTGCACTCTGCTATAATTACTTGTTACTTTTTGGCAATCAGATTTCTTAGTTAGACATTTCTATGTTTAGAGCTTATGAATACTGATGTATTTATTCCGCTATAAATGAGAGACTAGGTTGCTTTACCTTGATAAAAAAAAAAAAAAAAAAAACACCTAATCTCAATTCTAAAATAGTATCAGAGTCTATCCGATCAATGTTGTTGGGCCACCTACCTGTTCATGTTAACGCTTTAGACGATCATCCCTATACGTAATTCTTAAAAATTTAAGAGTGATGGAAATCATAAGTTAGACAGATTACATTAAATGTTGATGTATGAGCTATGAGAAACTTAAAAGAATGACTAAATACAAGAGCAAAAAGAGCAAAATATGTGGAATAAAACTTTCTGTTGTATTTGAATCTTATACATTTACAAATCAAAGAGATCAAAATTTTCAACCCTCAAGAGATCCTCAAAATTTGGATGCTTTTTGTAGGGTTTAGAGAGATAAGAGAGGCTCTATTGAGTCATAATGTTCAAAAGAGAGGCTCTGGTTTTTACCAAGCGCCTAAATAAGTTCTCCAAAGCAATTTCAATGGCTTCAATTGCATCCTCCAGAGCCTCCAATCTTCCATGTGCCACTTTCATGTTGGAACCACTAGCACCTTCATTTAAAATGGTGTTCAGTGCTGCATCAACACACTGAAACTCATTGGAACCCTTTGAGTTCACTTCTCCCTTATGCATCAACTTGTTCATCCATTTAGCTGCCTTTAACTTTGAAGGAGGACCAGCCAAGAATGAGAGAAGGGATTGAAAGACAGACATGTTCATCACAATCACTTCCCTCACAACACTAATCACTTCTTCATTGTTCAAGAGTGAGGAAGCACTAAACTTGCTTTCTAACTGCTTCAAGGATGTGATCAACTTCTTGATATTTTTCTTCATCTTCTTTGAGAATGAACTGTATTCTGCTACACTCTTTTCAATGCTTGAATCTGCCTTTCTCCTTCTGAGGGAAGAGTGAAGTGATTGTACATTTTCCTTGATCTGCATCACTGTGTCCCTTGTGATTCCACATATATCCAAAAGTCTCAAAGAGCCATCCAATATCTCTTCACCTTGATAGTGAAATATGGCCTTTTGGGTGGAAGCAACATTGAGAAAATCATCCAAGGAAATGTATAGATTTTCCAACAAGGACAATCCAAATTCAGATGTGGATGTGGATGTTGGTTCATAAGTCCTGAGCTTGTTGAGCTCCTCTTGTACCCTTGTGGAGGATGGATGAGATGCAGATGGCAAACTGTTTGAACGAACATGAAGATTGCTTGCCATTGTTTTCTGTTTTGTTTCTTTTCTCTTTTTTGGTTATTATTGTTTTTGAAAGAGAGTTGTGAATGCTTATGTGTTGGTACCAAGTCCTTGACTCTCTCTATATATAAGAGGAGCTATATTGATGATTGGTTTCTATTGGCAGCACAGCACACACAGCTCATCATGATCTCCCAATTAGAGAGTGAGAATCATTCATGTGGACCATACATGAATTCCCTTGAAATTTGTGAAGCTTGTCACATCTCTGCCATACACTTTTGTTGCTATATTATATTGTGATGTTATGCAATTGTGCTACCTGTCTTATTTTGCTTGTTTTGGCTCATTAGTCATCACCAACATTGCCTCATCTTGCTGCCACATTGCAAGTATTATAATGATTGCTGTTTCTGCCATATTGAAGCATATGCAAAATAGATTAAACAATGCTTTTAGTTTTAAGGGAGGGTTAAGTTTCAAATGCACTGAAAATGAAACATGCAGAGAATAATTTACACAGCTACCTATAAAACTCAATATAACTTTGTTTTATGACTAAGGTGAATAGGCTGGTCTATTAAACCTTATTCTTTAGGGATACAGAGGTAATAAAGAGAAAAGTGAGCACAGTTATAAGATTATTACTAAAAGAAAAGTAAAATATACTAAGTCTGATTTGACAATTAGGAGCAAATGTAACCTTTGATGATCCTACAATAACAAGAACATTACATGTCCTTTCTGTACTTTGATATTTCACAAGAATATTGAGGTAAAGATTAGTGTCAACAGAAACAATGTACATTAAATCTTAGCAGAAAATGATTAAATCCAATTAAGAAGGAGATTACCATTAAAAAAGATGAGACATGAATACTACATTCTACCCGTACACACACTTAACTAGTCCAAATGCTACTAATCAACTCATCATTTTGCGCACCAAATTGTAATAAACTTATTTCTGACATTATTAAATTGATTAACTATATTTTTTATTCATGGATCAGAATCTCAACCTTACAAGAGCCATTTTTTAATCCATGCTGCAGCTCCATAGCTCTGTCCTATTGAGACAAACCAATAGACATTATTGAATTGAATTATATATAATATTTTGATTTGGAATCATAGAGGGTAATGTAATGTGGCAGCAGAGGAGGCAATGTTGGTGATGACTAATGAGGTTGTGTGATTGCAAACACAAGGAGAACATGACAGGTAGCACTTCTAACCCTTCTCACCATATATCAGAGATGTGGCAAGCATAACAAATTCCAAGAAAATCCATGCATGCAGCACATGATTTCAGTGATTGAGATATGTGAGCTGTGATGCTTTATTCTGTTGTCCAATAGGAATCAATCATGAAAAAAGTAGCTACCTCCTATATATAGAGACAATGAGCCAATGGACTTGGTAAGAGAACAACACACATACACAAACTAACATTTGAGCTTTCTTCCTTTTCAAAAACAACACACAAATATACATATATACGACAATGGAAAGCAAGTTCCATATTCGTTCAAACAGTTTGCCAAATGGTTCTCATCCAAGCTACACAAAGGTACAAGAGGAGCTCAACAAGCTCAGGTCTTATGAAGCAACATCCACATCCACTTCTGACTCCATTGGAACTGGATTGTCCTTGCTTCAAGATTTGTATGTTTCCTTGGATGATCTTCTCAATGTTGCTTCAACTCAAAAGGTTATCTCTCGTTATCAAGGTGACAAATGCGTTGAAGAGATCTTGGATGGCTCAATCAAGGTCTTGGATATCTGTGGAATCACAAGGGACAATGTGATGCAGATCAAGGAAAATGTACAATCCCTTCATTCTGCTCTCAGAAGGAAGAAAGCAGATTCAGCTATTGGATCAAGCATAGCGGAATACAATTTGTTCACAAAGGAGATCAAAAAGAATGTCAAGAAGTTGATCACATCTTTTAAGCATAGCAAATTTGGAGCATCCCCATTGTTGAATGAAGATGAAGATGTTGCTAATGTGATTGATGTTCTAAGAGAAGTCATTGAAATGAACATGTCTGTCTTCCAATCCCTACTATCATTCTTGGCTGGTCCTCCTTCAAAGTCAAAGGCAACTAAATGGATGAACAAATTGATGCACAAGGGAGAAGTGAACTCACAAAATTCCAATGAGTTGCAGTGTGTTGATGCTGCTTTAAGCACCATTCTAAATGAAGGTTCCAACATGCAGATAGCACATGAAAGATTGGATGCCTTGGAGAATGCCATTGAAAGCCTTGAGAATAATTTGGAGAACCTATTTAGGCATTTGATCAAATCAAGAGCCTCTCTTTTGAACATCATGGCTCATTAGATTGTGTACTTTTCCTCTTCAAATCCTGTAATAGAGGATTGAAAATTTTGCCCTCATTAATTTGTACATATATACAATACAATTCAATAGTTATATAATCAAATAGAAAGAAATGTTCATACTATACTTTTGTGCTCTTTTGTTTTTACTTATCTTTTAAGATTCTCTTAGTCCATGCATTCAAATTCAATACTTTCTCAGCCTAATAATACTTTACTGAAAACCATGGTTGAAGCTTAATGTCATTGATAAGATTGAGTAGTTAGTTGTAAGGGCAGCAAAGGCCCATGCATCAAGTGTCAGTTACTTACATCCATAAGTTCAGGTATAATGTAACTAGTTGGGACTTAGTAGTAGGATTTTTTCTCAACAACAAAAGTTGAACTCTTACACGATACTATTTTGATAGGAATTAAATGAGTTAAAATGTTAAATACTTTTATTTAATAGAAAATTTTTAGATTTTGCGAAAAGCTTTTCTACTCAAATTGTATATCTTAAAATTAAATTCAAACAATAGTAAGTCCACTGAAATAGCCGCAAGCAAAAACGAGGCTGATTTTTCAGAAGAAATCTTGACAATAAACAAACACCAAGAACAGTACTGCATGTCCTTTATGTACTTGGAAATTTCACAAGAATGTTGAGCTAAATATTAGTATCAACATTCTTTATGATATGCTAAAAGTTAAAACAAGATTAATACTACATGATGAAGGAGATTTTGATAATAGGAAGGTGAGACATGAAGACTACATGTTATTCGTGCACACATTTAAAACTACTCTGATGCTGCTAATCTGCCCATCAGTATGTTTTCTTAATCTCAACAAACTTATCTGCCATATATTAATCCATTCTCCATATCATAAAAAGTGGATCTCAACCTTATCAAAAAATTATAATTTAATCCATGTTGCATAGTTCCAACCTCATGATTTTGAGACAATCTCTGGAGCATCATGAATTATATTATATACATATGTTTAGAATCAAAGGGGTTAGTGTGGCAGCATAGGAGGCACATTAGGTGATGACTAATGGGGCATCTCATATTGCCAACAATAGGAGGACATGCCAGATAAGAGTTTTCAAAACCATTTCACTGAATAATTTGCTGCAATAATATCACATGTTAGGCAGAGATGTGACAAACTTACCATTTTCCAAGAAAATAATGCATGCTTCACATGCTTTCAACACATGATTAAGATTGGTGAACTGTATTATCGCTTAAGTTTGTCTATGGAATCATATTATGAATAATTGAATAGCCCCTATATAAGGAGTGGTACCAAAAGACTTAGACTGCAGAAAACAAACAGCATTGAGCTTCCTCCAAAAGAAAGGAAAAAAAAAAAAAGAACAAACAAGAAGAGATAAAGAAAAATGGCAAGCAAATTGCATGTTCGCTCAAACAGTTTGCCAAATGGATCTCATCCATGCTCCTCAAGAGTGCAAGAGCACTTAAACAACATGAGGAATTTTGAAGCAACTTCCACATCTGAGTCTGTTGCCAAAGGCTTGTCCTTGTTGGAAGATCTATACTTCTCCTTGGACAATCTTCTCAATGTTGCTTCAACCCAGAAAGCCATTTCTGATAATCAAAGTGAGAAATGCTTCCAAGAGATCTTGGATGGCTCAATCAAAGCCTTGGATGTGTGTGGCATCACAAGGGACACTGTCATGCAGATCAAGGAAAATGTACAATCCCTTCATTCATCTCTTAGAAGGAGAAAGGGAGATTCTTGCATTGAAAAGAGCATAGCAGAATACAATTCCTCCTCAAAGAAGATGAGGAAGAATGTCAACAAGTTGATCACATCTTTGAAGCACCTACAAAGCAAGGTTGGACTCCTAAATCAAAATCAAGATCTTAGCATTCTAAGCGAAGTGATAGCAGTGAACATGTCTGTCTTCCAGTGTCTCCTATCATTCTTGGCTGGTCCTTCAAAGTCAAAGGCAACCAAATGGATGAACAAGTTGATGCACAAGGGTGAAGTGAACTCAGAGTGTGCCAATGAATTGCAATTGGTGGATGCAGCTTTGAACACCATCTTAAATGAAGGTGCTAAAGGCTCCCAGATTCAAGCTTGCAATGAACAATTAGAGGCTTTGGAAATTGCTATTGAAAACATTGAGAGTGGTTTGGAGAACTTATTTAGGCGCATGATTAAGACTAGAACAACCCTTTTGAACATATTATCCCAATAGAGACTATGTTTAGAATACCAATTTTGATCCCACCATAAGTGTATATATGTATACAAATACAATCAAATGAAATACATACAAAAGTTTATACTCTAAATTTTGGTGCCTTTCTTGTTTAGTCATTGTTATGTTTATCTAAATCGCAAAATACTACATGAATATTCGTACAATATACCAAGCAAGTAAACCAGTTAATTTCAGCTAAGGTTTTTGAGAAGAAACTCGTAACAACTAATAAACAAAAATTACAGTTATATATATATAATCATTCAGGTATCTAATTTTTGACTAAGTGCCCTAAACAAGCTCAAGGATTTGAATTGTGCTCTCCATTAGCTTCCAATTTTCCGGGTTTTGTTTGCAACTTCTCAAGAATAGTACGTACCTTCACTTAAACGAGTATTCAAAGCAGCATCAACACACTGCAACTAACTGGAATCATGTGAGTTGACTTCTCTCTTATGCATCAACTTGTTCAGAAAATTAAGATCAAGATCTTGATGCTGATTCAAGAGAGGAGAATAGGAGATGCTCCAAATTTGCTTTGTCAATTAAATCTTTTTTTTTGTTTCCCAAGATATTCCAACCCGACCGTAGAAAACTAATCCTTCACGTTTCGGCTCCATTTAAGAGTTTTTGCTTGCGGCTGGATTGGTTGTATAAGACGGAATTCGAATTTTCTATTTAATTTTTTGTCAATTAATTTTATTCAACTATGCTTGTTTTTTGTTTTGGACAATTTCGGCTTATGCTTGTTTAGATATATGCTTGTTTAGATAGTTTTTTTTTTGGTGACTCTTTGTTCCGATAGTAGAATCGTCTTTCTCTTTTTTCCTTTTTTTTTTTCTCTTTTCGATTTAACAATAGTTGAATCGTGCTTGATCTGTCTCATCAAAAACCAGATTACACAAATATTGTGTGGGTAAGGCCAATTACTATATTAATAGTTCCTGCAATCCTGTGGTCAGCACAGATCCAGGTCCAAAAAAAAGCACCGATCAAAGCCTGATCATGAAAAGCAGGCCTAGGCCTACAAAATGAATGAATCTGATACTAAGGCCCATATATCCTCTAAAGAGGGAAGTTGCTGCCAAGCTGCTCGCCCCAAGAAAAATCAGTTTTTTTTTAAATTTTTGGCTGCTTATAAGAAGAAACCCAGGAAAAATTTAAGCTCAAAATATCTGGTCCAAAAATATCAAGTGGTTAGCTCCTTCTTTGTTGGAAGTTTGAAACCCACTTTGTTATGCAGGCATGCAGCGATTTTGTGAATAGAAGTTCAGATCAGTCCAAAAAAAAACGAAGTTCAGAATTCAGATTAGCATTTAATCTCTGATGTTGGATGATATCTTAGAAAACCAAAATAAATAATAAATAAATAAAAATAAACACTCGCTTCACTATGCTTTAATATGCCATGGATACTCAAATACAGATGATTTTATATGAAGTTGTTTGCTAATCATTCTTAAATAAATTAATATATTTAACCAAAATAAAATTTAACAACTTCATATGAAGCAAGTGCACCTAGTTACCACTTAATAGCACTTACCAGTCTACATTCTCAGTTTAATACACTCGGCCAATTAACCTTACTATCTTAGCCTGCTTGAGCCAAAGACAAAAGAAGATAAATTATGTGCTATATACCCTTCAGTAATACAATAATACGTGTTTCAAAGTATGCTTATATATTGTCCTACTATGGTTTATGACATCATAACTTGTTAAGAAAAACTACTTTTGTCAATAGAAGAATATATCAAACTAATTATTGCGTTTTGTTTAATAAAAGATGCTCCATAAACATCCAAACCAAACCCCTTAGTTGTCAACTCAGAAATCATAATAATGTGATATATTATTCAACTTTGGATGGAAAAGCTCCATCCCTTGAATTAATTATTTGCGTTTGATCAAATAATTTTATCTATCTCTTTGGGAAAAAAAAAACGGTTTATTCCAATCAAATGTGTTCAAACACAATTTGGTAGAATTAAAATTTAATGTATCAAATTTTACATAGCGAAAAAAAAGAGGGTTTAAATGGCATTGATAGGATCTAACTTTCAAATTTCACACTGAAAAGCTTCAATAATGAATATGGAAACTTTGAGTAGATATAATCAAATTCAGAATCATGATGCTCTCATTGAAAAATGTAACTAATGGATAATTGCAGAGCAAATCCTCAAAAAATTCGGACTACATGATCATTCTCAAATTTACACAAGACATTGAAATTATGTACCTTACTGATAATCATTATGCTAATTAATTACTAATGAGCAAGCATATTAAGAAATGAAACTCTATTTCTTAATAAACATCTAAACATGGAATTTAATCCACCCTCTAAACCATCAATATCAGCATTTAGTGTCTCTAACACTCTCAATGCTCCTTCTACTTCACTACTCTTAATTGAATCACCACCATTTTTATCTCTTCCAATGAGAGAGCAAAGAGCAGTGTTGAGATCTGCTACCACTCCATCATTGTTCTTGTTCTGTTCCTTGTTTGAAGAAGAAAACAACTTTGGCTTCAACTTTGAGATCAAAGATGACCCTTTTGTTCCAAGTGCTGGCATTGACATGAACAATAGAAGAGAACAAAATATAGAATTGGTTATGGTTCTTGATTCTCTCAGAACTCTAGCAAAGAACACTAGATTCTGATCTTGACCCAACAAAGAAGAAATTGAACAATCTTTGTTGTTCTCCATTTTCTTTAGCAAACCAAGTTGCTTGGTGATTTCTTTCTTTGCCTTCTTTCTGAAGCATTCATAAGCAGAAACACTGCTTTCAACAATGCTTGAATCTCCCCTTCTTGTTCTTCGAATCGCCGATTGAAGCGATTGAACTTGTTCCCTTAGAGCTAACAACAAATCCCTTGCAGAACCACAAGCATCAAGCAATGTAACTGATCCACTTAATGCCTCTTCAACAAGCTTCCCATCTTGGTGATGCAAAAGAGCTTGTTGAGTTTGTGCAGATTGAAAAAGTTCCTCCATGCAATTGTACAATTCAGCAAGAACAACCAAACCATTCTGAATTGTCTCTGCATCAAAGCAACTATGAGGTTTAAGGTGTGTGAATAGGGATTCAATTCTTTGGGAAGAAGGGTGATTTCTTGAGGGAAAACTAACAGACCTAACTGGCTGATGAGAAAAGGGTAATTTAGAAATGGTTTCATGATCCATCTTGTTTTACAGAAAAGAAAGAAAAAAAGCTTTGTTAACACAAGAATGCTTTAATGCTTGTGAGTTGTGAACTTGTGACTCATAACATGCCTTAATCCTCCATTCTATTTATATAGAAACATTCACAAAATAATGTAAATTTTTTTTGTTACAATTATGTGCATGTGATGGCAATGTGGGTCACATTACATTTGACAAGGCTTATGTAACATTTTAGGTGAACAATTTGGTAGCTATAGTCACCCTTTTATTAATTAATCCAATGGCTTAAGATATTGAAACGTATTACTATGATGAAAATTGTGGTAAACAATGTATACAGTGCATTGCTGGTATTTTGCTCCCTTGTTTCCCTCCCACTATTATCCATCAAT
>JASCZI010211528.1:2528-17341 GCA_036250425.1 Stylosanthes scabra
ACCTCAATGGTGTCTCCAAGACCCATTGAATTCACATGGATTTCAACATCAAGTATCTATGATAGAAAATTATTACCAGATATATTTAGGGGTACAAATTCGAGACGAGAAAGATTAGACATGGTAAAAGATTAGTACCTTACTTCAAAGAAATTTGATTAGAGCTTCGTGTTTCGAAGCAAATTGGTTAGAGTCTCGTGCTGATAACGTGTTATAGAACTGAAGCTATAATAACATTAAAGCTATAGAAGAGATAATAATAGAAAAGGAAGAGAGAGAACTATAAAGAGAAAGAATATGAAATTCTTATTGATTTCTGGATATGAAAAACTTATGAAATCATAGCCCTATTTATAGTAAAAGATTTACTATTACATGAAAAAGAATGAACGGTTATAATTCATTTACTATATAACATAATAACTTGATTAGGAATGGACGACCATAATTTATTGGGTTACTATGTGGCATAGTGCCACATATTGATTGGTGGCCACAGTCCCAATCATTCACAACAAATAATATATACTTTTGTTGGGACAATATATATTTGTTTCTTAAAGATATTGGGGTTGATTGATTGATTCATTTTTCCTATATTAGTTTGTATGTAACAACACATTAGTGATTAGCCTCGTCCACAAAGAAAAATTGCATATATATCTTTTGAAAAAGTATATGTAATCAATAATTTTCGAATCAATAAATCAGTCAATAAAAAATAGAATATTTATAATTATTATTTATAACATATCTACAATGAGAGTCATAGAATATTTAAAACCTAAAGTAATCATCAGCTAATTTTAGAAAGAGAACATCTGAAATCTAAAAACACAATATCTAAAATTTAAAAAAATAGAACATTTGATTCAAATTATTGGGAAATGTGTAAATTTTTATTGTAATTTTTTTTGGTATTGAAATTGAGTGTATATGTATATATATGTTTGGCAACAATTATTGCTCAAAGCGAGATATATAATAGTCTGGTCCACCACTAACTACTTACTCTCTCTTTGTTTGATTTTTTTATTTCTTTTTTGTGACATTCTCTTGTTTTGATTTGATTTAATGTCCAATTTAATATTAATAAATCTGCGTCATAATTGTTCTTGATTAAGCAAAGATGGTGGTGTCCAACAGCCCAAATTCAAGCGTCAAAGATGGCAGCTAGACATAGATAGTTCACCAAACCTCACTCAAAATATAATCAATCAGATATCACAAACACTCACTATCCAACTCATTGATGGCTTCCAAGGAGATTGAGAAGGAGATCCCAACATACATCACTCTCTACAAAGACGGAACAGTAGAACGCCCACGACAAACCCCATACGCCCCACCCTCTCTTGATGAAAACCCCCATGTCTCTTCAAAAGACATAATCATCTCACAAAATCCATCCATCTCTGCCCGTCTCTACCTTCCCAAACCCCTTCCACAACCCCAAAAACTCCCAATCTTGGTCTACTTCCATGGCGGTGGATTCTTCTTCGAATCCGCCTTCTCTGAACTCTACCACAACTACTTCAACGCCTTTGTCTCCCAAGTCCCCGTCCTTGTTGTCTCCGTTGAGTACAGGCTGGCCCCAGAGCACTATCTCCCCGCCGGTTATGATGATTGCTTTGCCGCTCTTCAATGGGTCGCTTCTCATTCTTCCAACAACACTAGCGAGCCATGGCTGATCGATTACGGTGACTTCTCCAGAATCTTCATAGGCGGGGACAGTGCTGGTGGTAACATCGTGCATAACGTGGCCATGAGAGCTGGTTCTGAAGCTCTGGTTGATGGTGGCAATGTGAAGCTGTTAGGCGCTATTTATGTGCACCCGTACTTCTACAGTTCAAAGGCAATTGGATCTGAATCTGTGAGTGAGCATGAAAAGAGTTTGGGTTATATTGTTTGGGATTTTGTTTATCCAAATGCGGCAGGTGGGATCGACAATCCTATGGTGAATCCCTTGGCTCCTGGGGCTCCCAGCTTGGCTACCCTTGGCTGTTCTAAGATACTGGTGTGTGTTGCTGGAACTGATAACATACGGGACAGAGGAGTTTGGTACTATGATGCTGTCAAGGAGAGTGGGTGGCAAGGCATATCGGAGATCTTTGAAGAGGAAGGAGAGGATCATGTGTATCATATCTTCCATCCTGAAACAGAGAAAGCCAAGAAAATCACAGACCGCATGGCTTCTTTTATCCTACACTAGTCTTATCTTGTGTATTTGTATTTGTATGAGTCCGTTCTGCTTCTTCAGTTCTTGTTTGTGTTCTCCCTTTGCTTTTGTTATTATCCATAATATTATGATGATGATGATGCCGAGTATTATCCTATGTATCACTGTTTGGTAAACTAGATCCAGAATTTCGAAATATTTTTCTTGAGCTGCAACGGCTTACTTTGACCATTAGTGGAGTGTGCTTCACAGCTCCCAGTCATTGGAGTTATCCGATCCGTCAGCCGAACATTATCTCTTGAAAGAAAGAATATTATCACATTCACAACAATCCAATGAATCCATTAAACCAATTTTGTCCCCTCCACAACATATTATTACCAAAACAGGTTACGTCTCCGAGGCTTACTTTAGATTCTAATTATTGAAACACCAAAGTCTAAATCATATTTTGACTGTAAGCGAAAGAAATATCTACTATTATTAAGGACATATAATTTCTTTATTATAGGCTGTTATTTCCCAATGTGAACAAATTGTCCTTCGAAAAAGCAAGTTATCTGTAACTGCAAGGCTATAGCTAGCAGCCATGTCATGGGGACAAACTTCAAAATTTTTTGCAGGTCCTGCGTAACCATAACATAAATTCTCTTCAATGTGTTTTGTTCTAAAATAAATTATCAAAAGTAATTATGATAAATAAGAACCAAAAAAAAAATCCTTGTTCATTAATTATTAAAACCAAATAGTTAAATATAAGAAATTACGCTTGATAAATAATTGAAGGGAAAAAATATGAGAGGATCTATTCTCTATGTCAAATATAGAAGACTATTTTTATATTAAAAATTTATGTACTATTTTTTGTATTATTTGATATTGAAATAATATTATTTAACACAAAAATAAATGATTTGATGACAAAAATCGAGATATATGAAGTCATTAGCAAGAAAGTATCTGCCTCGTTAAAAAAGGAAATCAAGCAAAATTATAAAAGAAAAGAAAAGCGTAAAAAGATTTGAATAGAAAAAGTACATAAACCAAATTAAATAACTTAAATTTATTCGGAGGATACATGAGCAGATATTCTACCGTCTAAAAACACATTTCCACGTTTTCAGAATGAATGTATTGGATTTCATTTTATGTTCACCAGATCCTTCTATTAACTATAAGAAGATCACAATGAGTCAATCTGTATAACGATCAAGAAGATTGATCATAATCATCAACCTATATATATAACCATTAAGTAGTGACATTGTAATTATAGTGAGTTAGTTTGATCATGAAATGGTGTCCACAGCCAACAGTGACAGTAACAGCATGAAACAGATAGTTTTACAAATCCCAACCTTCATACATGTCTACAACGATGGCACCGTAGAACGCCTTAGAAACATGCCGCGGGTTCCACCATCCCTCAATGACCCTGCAACCGCTGTCTCCTCCAAAGACATTGTCTTCTCCATTAATCCCCTCCTCGCTGCTCGACTCTACCTTCCCAAACTGAATGCCACTGATCAAAAACTCCCAATCTTGGTCTACTTTCATGGCGGCGCCTTATGCGGTGAATCAGCCTTTGCAGCACATCACCATGAATATTGCAACCTCGTAGCATCTCAAGCAAATGTTATAATTGTCTCCGTTGAACACAGAAAGGCCCCGGAGCATTATCTCCCAGCAGCGTACGATGATTGTTGGGCTGGTCTCAAATGGGCTGCATCTCATGCCAATGCCAATGCCATCCAAAACAACCGCATTATCAGTGAGCCATGGCTCATCAACCATGGGGATTTCAGCAAGGTCTTCATAGGGAGTGATAGCAGCGGTGGCAACATTGTCCACAACGTTGCCATGCGTGCCGGGGTTGAGTCTTTACCGAATGGTGTAAAACTCCATGGCGCGTATATGAACCACCCTTACTTTTGTGGTTCGAAGCCAATTGGGTCGGAACCAATTGAAGGGTTCGAGCAAACCTTGCCGTATATGGCATGGGGTGTTGTGTACCCTGATGCACCTGGTGGGATTGATAACCCCATGGTGAATCCAATGGCTCCTGGAGCACCAAGCTTGGCTAACCTTGGTTGCTTCAAGATGTTCATTTCTGTTGCCGGCGA
Source organism: Stylosanthes scabra (assembly GCA_036250425.1). NCBI lineage: Eukaryota > Viridiplantae > Streptophyta > Magnoliopsida > Fabales > Fabaceae > Stylosanthes > Stylosanthes scabra. The sequence goes on from JASCZI010211528.1 coordinate 6,831, forward strand.
TGATCAAATAATTAGGGATAGAGCAGTTTTGTATTACGAGGCCGTCAAGGCCAGTGGCTGGAAAGGGCAAGTGCAATTGTTCGAAGAGAAAGGAGAGCAACATGTTTATTACATGTTCCATCCACACACTGACAAAGGCAAGAGATTGATCAAGCATGTTGCTCATTTTCTTACACAATGAAACAAAATTAATCAAGTTTACCGTCTTTTAATTATTTTAGTAAAAATAAAATTTGTAAGAATTAGTATGCGTTGCAATCAACACTATAGCTAATCTCCAATCAACACTCCTCTAATAAACGAATCTTGCCTAACTCTCAATCAACACTGCTATCTCTTTAATACGTGAATATTCAAAGAGAATTACAAATTTTGAGATGAATAAAAAATTAAGGACATAGGTCCCTTTTATAAGGGGCTAAACCCCCTTCATCTACATGTTATGGCTGATGTCTGATCACTATAGTCACAAATCTCCGCTTGGCACGTGTTTAAAAATCCTATCAAATAAATAGGAGTGCTAACTCAAATCAAATCATGCGATTATTATGTTGACTAATTTTAAATAATATTTAAACTTGATTGGTGTCACCACTTTAGTCATCAGAATTTTTAAAAAATATATCTTCTTAAAAAATATCTCATTTTTTTTCGTAAAATTTTTCACACGAATATTCATGTGTTTTATTTTTACATGATAAACTTGATCCTTTATTAAATGAATAATGTTTTGATTGCCACAAAACACTTCTACATGTATTCGCCAAATTTCCAAGTCTAACTGCAAGCAAACATTGAAGCCAAATCACCTATTTTATAGCTTTTGTCACTACCATATACTTTGTCTCCACTGTTGACAAAGCTATTGTTGACTGTAAATTAAAGAAGACTTCAAACTAACTAATGCTTTTGCTAGAGTGAACAAATATCTAGTTATCGATCTTAGCTTATCCAAATCTCCTGCATAATTGGAATCACAATATCCAATTATACTTTGATCAAAAGAATCATCCTACTTAAATACTAAATCAACATCAATAGTATTTTAAACATACTACAAAATTAATTTTACATCTTGTCAATGATCTTTACTAGAATTATGCATATATCTGTTAACAACTCCAATACCTAAAAAATATTAGGCTTCATATGTACCATTGACATCAGGCTACCAATTGGATTTGCATAAGGGACTTTATTAGTAATGTATTTTTGCTCTTCGTCATCCTCCAAAAATAATCAGCTACTAAGTTTGAAATGAGGAGCAAGTGGAGTGCCTACAACTTTTGTATCTTTACTTATACTAAAATTTTGTAGCACTTTCTTCAAATATTGCTTCTGAATGAGACAAAGCTTGCCTCTTGATCTAAATTCTGCTTATCTCCATGCTGAGAAACTTTCTAACTTCCCTCGAGTCCTTTGTCTCAAATTCTTATTTTAGCTTAGCCTTTAACTTTTTTATATCTGTTAGACTCTTTGCTGCTATCAATATATCATCAACATACAAGAATAGAGAGATGTAAAGCCCATCTTGTAGCTTATGAAAATATACACAATGGTCATACTTATTTCTTATGTACTTCTGGCCCATCATGAATTTATCAAATCGCTTATACCATTGTATTGGTGATTGTTTCAAACTATAAAGCAATTTGTTCAATTTGCATACCTAATCTTCTTTTTTAGCAACCTCGAAGCAATTTGGTTGATTCATATATATTTTCTCATTCAAATCATCATGTAGAAATGCAGTCTTTACATCAAGTTGAGCTAATTCCAAATTCAACCGTGCAAATAAGGCAAACAGAATTCACACGAACAAAATTCTAATAAATTATGATGAATAATATTGGTGATTAAATAATAATAAAAAATAACCACATCCTTAGCACAAGTGGTAAATGACTTGGATTGTTTAAATGTCTGGTCCCATATTCAAGCTTTGGGGCTGCCTGTATACTTGGAGTTATGTAGCCAGACTCATGTCATAATAAATAATAAAACAAAAAAAAAACATCTTTTAATTATTAAAATTGACTATTATTATTTCCGATTCCTTCTTATCAAATGAATATATATAATTATATAGCACAATTAGTGCGACTTTCCATTAAGTTAATAGGGAAGGTGGTATCTGCCTCATTAAGGAAAGAAATCAAACAGAATTATTAAAGGAAAGAAAAGCGTAAAAAGATTTGAATAGAGAAGATACATGCACCAAATTAAATAACTTAAATTTATTCATAGGAGGCATGAACAGATATTCTACCGTCTAAAAACACATCCCCATGTTTTCAGAATGAATATACTGGATTTCATTTTATGTTCACCAGATCCTCCTATTAACTATAATAATCATTCATTGAATATAAAAAGATCTCAATTGAGTCATCTCAATCTGTATAAGGATTCAGAAGATTGAACATAATCATCATCAACCTATATAGAGCTCTTAAGCAGTGACATTGTAATTACAGTGACTTAATTAGTTTGAAATGGAGTCCACAGAAGGCACCAACATCAACAGTTACAGTAACAGCATGAAGCAGATAGTTTTACAAATCCCAACCTTCATACATGTCTACAACGATGGCACCGTAGAACGCCTTAGAAACATGCCCAGGGCTCCACCATCTCTCAATGACCCTGCAACCGCTGTCTCCTCCAAAGACATTGTCTTCTCCATTAATCCCCTCCTCGCTGCTCGACTCTACCTTCCCAAACTGCATGCCACTCATCAAAAACTCCCGGTCTTGGTCTACTTTCATGGCGGCGCCTTATGCGGTGAATCAGCCTTTGCAGAACATCACCATGAATATTGCAACATCGTAGCATCTCAAGCAAATGTTATAATTGTCTCCGTTGAACACAGAAAGGCCCCGGAGCATTATCTCCCAGCAGCGTACGATGATTGTTGGGCTGGTCTCAAATGGGCTGCATCTCATGCCAATGCCACCCAAAACAGCTACGTTATCATTGAGCCATGGCTCATCAACCATGGGGATTTCAGCAAGGTCTTCATAGGGGGTGATAGCAGCGGTGGCAACCTTGTCCACAACGTTGCCATGCGTGCCGGGGTTGAGCCTTTACCGAATGGTGTCAAACTCCATGGCGCGTATATGAACCACCCTTACTTTTGTGGTTCGAAGCCAATTGGGTCGGAACCAATTGAAGGGTTCGAGCAAACCTTGCCGTATATGGCATGGGGTGTTGTGTACCCTGATGCACCTGGTGGGATTGATAACCCCATGGTGAATCCAATGGCTCCTGGGGCACCAAGCTTGGCTAACCTTGGTTGCTCCAAGATGTTCATTTCTGTTGCCGGCGATGATGAATTGTTTAGGGATAGAGCAGTTTTGTATTACGAGGCCGTCAAGGCCAGCGGCTGGAAAGGGCAAGTGCAATTGTTCGAAGAGAAAGGAGAGCAACATGTTTATTACATGTTCCATCCCCACACTGAGAAAGGCAAGAGATTGATCAAGCATGTTGCTGATTTTCTTACACAATGAAACAAAATTAATCAGTCATTACATATATAGTTTGCAGTCTTTTAATTATTTTAGTAATAATAAAGTTTCAATAATGTAACCCGATCGTTTATTTAAATAAATATATAACTCATACTCTTTATTGACTTGATCGATCTATATTCATTCTATCCAAGAAGGAAAGAGGACAAGCGTTTGATGAATTTGTGGGCAGTGTGAGATTGAGGATTATGGATATGATAAACATGGTCCTCTTGAGTCTCCTCATAAAGATCCAATTCTCCAAGCCAGCCACTATTCTTGACAGAATCGTAGTACCAAAGGCCTCTGTCCCTTAACTTGTCTTTGCCAGCAACACAGATAAGCAGCTTAGAGCATCCAATTCCAGCCAAGCTGGGTGCCCCATCAGCCATTGGATTGATCATTGGGCAATCAATCCCACCAGGGGCACCAGGGAACACCAAGTTCCAAACCTTAACCATGTAGTCTGGGGTAGCAACAATAGCCTGTTCTGAACCGATTGGTTTTGAACCATAGAAGAATGGATGGGAAAGAAAAGCACCCAACACTTTGACAGAACCAGGTAGTGTCTCAGTGCCAGCACGCATAAGCATGTTGTGAACGATGTTACCTCCAGCGCTATCACCCCCTAGGAAAACTCTGGTGAAGTCACCGTGGTTGATCAGCCATGGCTCCATGTTGGATGGGTTTGGGGAGGAATAATGATTGGCAACCCATTGGAGAGAAGCCCAGCAGTCATGATATGCTGCTGGGAGAGGGTGTTCTGGTGCGAGCCTGTATTCTACAGAGACAACTATGACATCAACTTGGGAGACAAAGCAGTTGAAGTGGGAGTGGTACGCTTCAGAGAAGGCGGATTCAAATAAGAATCCACCGCCATGGAAGTAGACCAAGATGGGGAGTTTCTTGTTGTTGTGAGTGGGTTTGGGAAGGTAAAGGCGAGCGGAGATGGAGGGTTGGTGTGAGATGAGTGTGTCTTTGGAGGAGACAGCGAGTTGTAGGTGGTCAAGGGAGGGTGGCACAAACGAGGAATCTCTAAGGCGTTCCACGCTGCCATCCTTGTATACCCTCACCACAGTGGGGATCTCTGCGGCTATCTCTCTGCTGTTGGTGGCCGTAGATGAAGCCATGCTTGAGACACACTCAAAGAAAAGAAGAGAGGTGTGCCTTTTCTTCTGTATATGTTATTTGTGTATGAAATTGAAGTGATTGTCAAACAAATATTAACAGTAGATGGGGGAATATTTCTAAATTCTAATATTTGTTGATTGTATAATTCATGTATGCTTAAAGCGTCAAATGAGGAGTGAGAACAAATATATGTTTCTCCTTGTGACTTGTGACAGCAAACTACTACAGCGATTTGAATCCATAATTTTCAATAAATCCAAAATAAAAGCAACATGCCATCATCGAGAAATCCTAAGCCAAAAAAAAAAAAAAATCAGCATCAGGCTCATATATATATGTAACTTGCCGGATTTCCCCTTGGTCGCTGGCTGCAGTACGATTTCTTTTTTTTTTTTTTTTTTAATTAAGATTTAAAACTTAAAGTTTAAGAGGGAAGAATTATGATTTAGAATTTACAATTTAAAATAATTTAAAAAATGTTAGCTGAAAAAAATTACCTCCCTAATAGCACTCTAATTTTATTCAATGTGAGCTGAATTATTCACTTAATTGCATGTATGAGCCAGTTAGTGGAGAAGTTAGTTTCCTGTTATAGTTAAGTTAGGATGCATAGTTATAACAGTTTGTTTCATAAATAGTTGAAAGCTCAATGATCAAAGCTAAGCCTGTTGCTTCCATTCCAAGCAATCAATCTTTTCTCTCTTTCTCAGTCTATCTTCTAACAGTATTTGCTACATTTACAACATATCCAAGTTACCAAGTACAAGGACAACATTTAATAACTTTGGCACGATGCAAGTGTTACCCACCCGCACAAGCTCTTGCAGACAACTAACTAAATGCTATATATACATCAAGTGCTTGGGCAAACCTACAGTGATAACAATCGTAATGAAAAATCAATCGGGAAAGAGAACTATATCAAGCCATAACCATCACAATATTGCACGAGAAAATACAATGTTCGTGAAGGTCATATCTGCTACATCTATAGCAATGACGTTACAACCAACAGGGACATACACTACATCAGAAACGAACATGGATGGCCATGTTGGATATTTCTCTAAGCCACGCTGCAATGAAAATGGGAGACCTCTTTGGTTGGTTTCAACTAAAAGAAGAACATCTACCACATTCTGTACATTACAATCGGTTAGATGTCAATAGTGGAACAACACATACTACAGCTGGCTGTTGGAATTGGTCTTGGTAAGAGCTTTAGCAAAGTAATTCCGGATTTCTGGAGTTATACGCTGAATCAGAAGTGTGTGTCTGCAAATAGTTGGTGCAAACAGAAATTTAAGAATCTCAAGAATAAATGCATATAAAACACAATAGTAAATGCGAATATCAATGAATATCATCATTAAAGTACATGGCAAAATATTTTCCAATTTTTATGGACAGAGAAAATACAACTAGGTTTCGGAGCGATAATTGACTAGCCAACACTTAACCAGCTTATTTCGGCAGAAGTTCTAGATTTTACTGTCAAAGCCTATACCTATCATGAAGTTCAAGGCGTGCATTCCCTATTTAGTTAAAAACAAGAACTGAGAGCACAAGTCATGCACAGAGAGAGAGAGAGAGAGAGAGAGAGAGAGAGAGAGAGAGAGTAAAAACCAGCAATATATCTACAAAGTCACAGCCTAGTATCCATAGAACCTAGAAATCTCAAGCATGATTCTTAACACACACACACACATATGTTTAATATTAAAACTATTTATTGGTTTATTACAAGTGTCTACTACTGAGAGGAAGAAACATATTAAAAATAAAATAAAATAAAAGCAAAGGATTGGAAGGAGTTAGGTTTACCCTGGTCTTGCACTCAGTTTATCAAATTGCTCCAGGATAAAAAGGATGCATGCATGCCTTAATGATATAGCATTAAAAGCTTCTGAAAGTTCATACATACTTGACACGTTCTCTAGTGATATATCCTGAGACCAAAGAAAAAAACAGGTAAAGAGAAATCTACCTTCCAGTGGAATAATAGTTACGTTATAGTGCAGTACACTAAATGTGTGTAACAAATCCAACTATAGATATTAAATCTGACCTGTGCAATTGTGTATTCACAATGTCTCTTAAGTCCCTCTAAAAGATACTGATCAGCCGCTCGGAGTAGATCTTGGGCAATATCAAGGGTGACATCAACTGACCCAGTATATATAAATCTGAACCAAAATTAAACAATTGACATTTTAAGTCTTCAACACTACATAAAAACATCATGGCTTTCAATAAGCACAGAGAGAAGAATATCTTCAACCTCATCATCAGTTCAAAGACCTCCCATCTAATATTTGGAATCTCAATGTCTCTTGCGTCCTTCTCCTGTCATAAAATAAAACATTTGCATGTCATGTACATAAATCTATAACTTCCTGCTAAAGAATAGGCTTTGCCATTCACAGCCAAATCTCCAGTTAAAGTTTTCAACTAATTTTAATATGAAAATAAAGTCTCTCATGAAAATCATGTGGGTCAATAAGGAAGTTTTTTTTTTCATGGACAATAAATTGTGATACTGAGAAAAAGCACATGATTTTGGTTTCTTTATATATTGGGAGTTGAATCCAGAGTTGGGGAAGGAAAAGATACATGACATGATAGTAGGGATCAATATAAACTCACCCTGTAACCACCATCGAACATTGCACGAAATGCATCTGAAGATGCAAGCAGGCAGATTCTATGAGCATAAAACCGTTTGCCTGCAGTTAAGTATGAAATTACCAGTTAACTACAAATACCAATGAATCTACAGCACCAAATTTCCATTAAGTTATTTTTCAATCAATAGTTTCGAGAAAGATACAGTATGGATGAAAAGCATCAACCTTCAACCAAAAACGTTACGTCAGACAAGGTAGAATTGTTGACATATTGCTCTCCTAAATAGACCTGAAAAAGGAAGATAAGAGTAGAATCTTAGAGATTCCAACTTCTAGAAACGTCTTATTCTAAATCATTTAGACAAGAAACAGAGGCGATAGATGTGGACCAAGGTTCTAAGTTATAACTAGACCCCATCACTAAGGTATTCAAATCATCTTTTATACTTCAAGAATAAAAATAAGAAGTCCAACACAAAAATACATCTATTAAAAATTTCAACCCCAAGTAAAATCTAATAAATACCCTCCGCCCTCAATAAAAACAAAGGGTTTAGAAGCTAAAAAATCAAAGTGCAAGCAACCTGTTGAGATTATATTAAAATACTAGGAAAAAAAATAAAATGAAATTCTTTTACTCTAAGCAGTGTGATTACAAAGACTGGAAAATGAATTCTATATAAGCCTACCTGGGGTGTTGGAGAAGGAGGAGCAGCATCTACAGGAGACAGAGTCATAGCTTTGTTAGCCACCTTATACAAAGCAACAGCCCCCTCAAGTTGCTGCTTAGGGCTGGATGAGCCAAGCAGCCCAATAAGCAACTCAAGACCTGCAGCACACATGCTTGGCTTCAAATAACAAGAATCGATGGACCCACTAAACAGATTTTATACGACTAATAATATACGTCAAACTTCTGGAAAGGATTTGATTGAGATGAAACATACCATGGTGATTGATAAATATTTTTTTCTGATCATCAGCTGCACAAAGATGAGCAAGAGCCAAAGCTACTCTTCTCTGGAAGGCCTTCTCCGAAACTCGCATAAGATATAGCAAATGGTTCAACACCTACAAGGATTAACATTACAGATTAGAAATTGAAATAAAACATAGAACATATGGGATAAGGCTCGGTAATTGTATAGCACTTGAGGTTCCATTAATTTGATACAGTAGCAGCACTTGTCATTTTCATGTTAATTACTACCAAAAACTGTTTAAATTATCATGTATAAGTGAAATTTTGCTTACACGACCATGTATCTTCTCTTCTAATCTTTTCAATGTCTTTGCAACACAATCTTTAGTTGCCTGCAATAGAAACCAATTCCATATAGATCAACATATGCCATGATCAAACTTCTATTTTCCAGTTCATGAAGAATTTATAATTCACATCCAATGACGCGACATATGTAATTTGTATCCAATAAAACCAAACTGCCATAACTTGATATCAAAGCTAATGTCAAGGCATTACAGAGGCAAACTTACTTGAACAATAAATTCTCCATCCTGCAATCTCTGAATTCCGCCTACCCTAATAAAATCTGACACATTATCCTATAAACAAAATAAAATAACAAATGAAAAAAATAGTTAATAAACTTTAGCTTGAAATAACAATTTTCTAATGCAAGTGAAAACATTAATAGACCCTAATTATTAGAATTTTACAAGTATTTGAAATTTTAGATCTATATCTCACCTCATTATCTGCGAGGCCATAAAGAGCAAAAGCTGCATTATGTTGCAAAGATCCATTCTTCGAATCGAGGAGCTTCAGTAAAGGGATTAAGCCACCATTGTGAGCAATACCAGCTTGGTTATGTGTGTCCTGAAATGTAATATTAAGCTTTTTAATTGCAAAGAAAATGTTGTGGTGCTGAAAATAACCAACCAATCATTCACATATAGAAATAGACTAGAAAACTTGTATCTGAAAAGGTTTAATATTTAATATAACACACGATGACTTCACTATTTAGTTCTAAGGCCACTAAAACAAATTAACAATAACACAAGATATGTATAAATGTTCAGAAACTATATTATAAAGAGAGAAACAGAGAATAGAAAGGGAGAAAAAAGAGTTCCATTAGGGAACAAGTTTACTATAACACATGGTAACAGAAGGGGAAAATAACCTGGGCCAATCTCCCCAATGCAAAAGCAGACATTTCTCTTAGTTGCACATCAGGGGAATGAAGCATCTCTATCAGGGGTCGAACAGCACCCCGCTGTACAATGTGAACCTACAAAATTCAAGTTAAAAAGAGGGCAGGAATTAAGAATGGAGATATAATAATTGGTGCATTAAAACAGAAGCTAACATATATCCTATTCCATAAAATGAGAAAAATCAAATCCTTATTTAACAAAGAATTGAGTAATACAAAGAAACCCAAACAAACAAGTTCAAAATTCCTATCCTTTGTAATCCTCTATTCTATCCAGTCAACATGCATAAAAGGTGTTAGATTTGCTGCCATTTCCACCCTCATTTTTAATCATCCTTAGGAAAGGACACATACATAGACAGTTAACTTTTCATATACCTTGCAATCTGAATCAGTAGCAGCAAACTGCCCAAGCAACAAGGCAGCTTCCCTTTGACTCTCAGAGCAACAAGAACTGTTACATAAAACGAATATGAGAGTTGATTAATAAAGACATTCTTTTCAACAATATGTCCTATTAATATGAAAACAAGTAGAGGATTGGGGCAGAGGGGGGGATAGTAGGTTGCTGGGGTCCAAGCTGAGAATATACCTAAGCAAGCCAATAACAGGTTGCAAAGCCCCAGCAAGAAGAACTTCTTTCTTGATATTGGGGGAGGAATGGACCAGATTTCCAATCACACCAACCTGTAACACAACAAAATTCATTGCATGCCAACAGTAAGTGAAGTGCCAATGTTAACATTGCGCAATATTGTTTCAAAAATCGAGTAATTATGGTTGCACTGGCAATACCGCTTCATAATGAATAGCTGCATCTTCAGCACGAAGCATCAGAATCAGAGTTGGTAAAGCATTGTATTCAACAATCTGGCAAGTCATGAAGTTCTGTTACTTATCCATATGACATTTCAATCAATCAAAATTCCCAACTTTCAGCATAGAGCCATAGAATACCAACCTGGTTTTTATTTTCATCATTTTTAAAAGCAAGGGTTCGCAATGCACCAGCAGCTGCTCTCTGCACCTTTGTGTCTGCAAATTCAAGCAAATGAACAAGG
>JASCZI010211528.1:24717-35414 GCA_036250425.1 Stylosanthes scabra
AAATGGTCATTGTTGAAGAAGTGTATTTTATTGAAGAAAGAAAGTTCGATGGTCATCGAAAAGGGACAACACTTTTGTCGAAGAGGGAAATAGATCGAGCAATTATAAAATGTGTAAAAGAAATCAACTTTGGAAGTTTCAGCGGTTATAACGCATGCAGAAGTTACAACATGCCTACTACTCTTATGAGAGTAGTTAGAAGAAGCAGTTTTTCATGTAGGTTATGTTTAGTTATTTATAAGGATATTATTGTAATTTTTAATTTATAGAATTGCTTATAAATAGAAGTATTAGAATCAGAATAAAGGGTTGGAACCTTGATAGTACTCTACACATCCTACTCATCCTAACTCAAAAACGGATACACGGATACAAAGGAAAATCAAGTGTTCCTTCCACTCATTTTCTTTCGAGTTTCATTTAATTTAAGTCTCTTCTTTCATCTACTTTATCTCTTTAACTTTTTTTTTTTAATTTCATTTTCTTTACTGTATTTTACTGATATTCTCTTCAATTTCTATTTACATTTCAGTTTTTTTCTTTATCCTTTTTTATCTCTTTTTTTCTATTGATATAGTTTTTGGCTCATTACTCATAATCGTTTGATAGTCGATCTTTTATGTCGAGGAATGGTTAAAAATCAGTATAACAAATGTATTTGTTATATTATTGAAATAGGTTAATGTACACTAAAATCACCCACTAAAACTTAATCACAATATATAATATATAGTTAAAATAAAATACAGGTGGATTTTAACTCATTTTTAATGTATATTACATACTGATGGTTGATTCTGATAACAAACTTTGATATACAAATAAAATTATTGTATATTATTAGTTGTTAACTTGTTCACTACTTCAATGTTCATTTACGCCCTTAAATTTGAGTAGTAATTAAAATGTGTAACGTATAATTACATTTTGCTGCGGAACCAACTTGAGTTTAACGGAGGAGTTTAACTACTAATAAGCCACTGACAAAATAAAATATAGCGGATGAGTAAAGAAGAAAGGGGAAAATGATATTTAAAAGGAAAAAAATTGTAGTATTGGAACATTGAAAAAAGAATCGAATAGAAATGTAGTTTTCTAAAATTTTAGCAAATGTCTTTAATTAAAACATTCGTTATAAAATGAGTTAAAACTCAAATTGGTCCTTACGTAATTTAAGTTGACTCTCAATATTATTTTATTAACATCTTGGTTACGTAAATTGTTAAATGACATGATAAATATGATATAAAAAAAATTTCTCTATGAATGAAAGCTTTCAATCCACTTAGAAAACACTTTAAAATTTTATAATCATTCAAATTTAAGCTTTGAGCATAAAAAACAAAATTTGAAAAATATTCATTCATATTTTCAATTTGTTCCGTTGGAGATGAGATGCCAAGTGAAAGCACTAATATTAGGAGTAAAATACTCCTATAAGGATGATTGAAAAAATTAGAGAAATTAGGAGAGAACTAGAGAAGAAAAAATATAGAATTTTCAAATTGGGACCAAAGAGAGAAATTGACAATTTATTATTTTCATGCATATCACTTATAATATTAATCTCAAAATTTATGAAAATCTAACTAACTAAAATACTTTAGTAGGTGTTTAGGTCCAATTATACACGTAATAGATAACTAAATTAATGATTAATTTTTTTTTGTATACACATAATTTGTTATAAAAGAATAAAAAAAAGGCAAATAATCAACTTTTAATTAATTAAAATTTTATAATTTAAGGTTTAAAATTTAACATAAATAAAATATTTAAAAAAAATCATTTAACGTACGTAATATCACTGGTAATACAAATATATTGAATACAAAATGTTCCCTCGGCGGGATTAGTACGAACATGAGAGAATAGGAGCAAATTCAATTTGAATCTGAAGAGTCAACAGTCAACACTCAACACAGTAGCTTGCTGCCCGCAACAATGAACGAAGATACATAGAACCTTCCCGTTGGCTTCTGTGAGCAATAAATGCATATTTATTTAAATATTACGCCTTACCCCATGGAATGAGCTGAACTGAGGCTTACGCACATGCATGGTATCAACTCCTTAGCAAACAACGAAACAATTGAACAACTACGATGCTTGCATTGCATTATCTATCGTACCCCCACATTGTACCATTCTTTCTTTTTTTCTAGATCCATCAACTAAGTCCCATTAATATTCACAATCAAACAAAATGTTATATTATTACTTACGTTATTAGTCTAAATATTTTAATAACACTAGTTGATATTAGCTAGGTCAGGGGTAACGTTGCAAATGGAATCATATCGCAACAAAACTCCAATTCAGATGGTGCCAATTTTGTGTTGCAGAGCCAAGTTATAATAATGATGATATACACTGCCATACAGCATAATCCATAGCACACATCTCAAATTTCCAAGGCCACTGCTTCATATATAATATGGTACATTTATATTATTATTATTATTTATATAGTCAGAATAAAAAGTTACAACTTTTACTCTCATGCTATCTTTTTCACTACTAGCAAATCCAAAAGTACGTTCCAAATAAAGTCACATGCAGCTTTTTAACCTCACTCCCACAATTAGAATCTAAGTTTAAGATAAAAAGACAAAAACAAGCAGGAAAAAAAAAAAAAGGAAAGAAAGAAAAAGAAGAAGAAGAAGATGAAATTGTTTTTGAACATGATGGTTTGGTTAATCAGAATTCACCAGATCTGGGAAGGCGTACGCATATATGCGGAGATTTGGATGAATCAAATCGGATTATATTTCTTTGGTGACGGCCACCACCGTCTTGTTCTGCATCAAAGAGTTCTTGCAATGTGTGATTGCGCCTTGAATTGCGCTCTGCAACTCTTCCATGGAAGAAGAATCTCCGAAATGCATCCCTGGTCTGGTGGGGCCCTGAGAGAGCACGCCGGAATGGCTGGGCGACGATCTCATGGAAGAAGGGCAACTAGAGACGCAGCTTCTCCTCTTGCGAGGGTACCTGAGGTTACCGGAGAAAGAATGAGAGAGAACACCAGAAACGTTGTCCTTCACCCCTCTCTTCCCACTGCAACCGCCCTCTGCTTTGGATCTCTCTGTTATCGTCGTTAACAGAGACAACACTGTCCGCGAATTCGAAGACGACGTCGTTGCACTTACACTCGCACCACCGCCGTCAACCAGCATGTCTCCGGTTCTCTGTTGTTTCTGCGAAAGCTTCTCGTAGAGAGGCTTCACCTTCTTCAGGTACTTCCTTATGACATCTCTGGCAGTGGCGCTCATTCGCTTCACTGAAGAAGAAGTAGCTACATGGTGGTGGTGATCCGTCTCGGGCACTTTGTTGTTGGTGGTGGTGCTGTCCTTGCGGAAAACGGAGGAGAATCTTGAAAAGGAGAAGTATCTATTAGGGTGGTTCTTCTTGATTTGGGAGTGAGGATACTCCTTGGAAGGATTATGGAGGCGCTTGAGCTCGTCGTCGTCGGTGACGGAGCTAGGGCGGGAGGAGTCGCAGTCGGGGAAGAGGGCGAGGTCGCTGGCGAAGGAGGAGGAGGAGTTTGTGCTGGTGGTGCTGCCGGTGGAGTCGCGGGCGGCGGCAGAAGAGGAGGAGGAGGGAGAAGAGAGGAGGAGAGTGCGGACCATGGAGATGCGGGGAGAGAGGTGGAGAGGGAGGAGCTGGCCCTTGTAGAAGAGCTCATCGGCGGGGCAGAGTGCGGCGGAGGATTTGCGCGGCGAGATGGAGATGGTGAACTCGAAGTCGGAGGAGGAGGAGGAAGAGAAAGAATGGGAGGGTGATGAGGGAAGTGTGTATGACTTTGACTTTGACTTTGTTGAGGAGGAGTCTTTGAGTGTTCTCCTCCTCCCACTCCCCATTATTACGAGACTCTCTTATGCTTCTTGATGGAATCTACATGACAGGCATTCACATCACATTTGCTTCAGAATGAGACCCAAACTTGGGGAGAGACCTCATCCCTACAACTTATAACACTGCTTTCAACGTAAACACATGGGGACTCCCATTATCATTTTTTTTCCTAAATGGAAATATATTTTATTCAAATTTTTCAAAATTTAAATTACTTTTTTTAGACAGTTTTAGTCAATAGTCACTTTCAGATAAACTGTGTGTGTGTGAGCAATTTATATGATTACCAAAGAATTTATTAATAACCACGTCATGTGTATATTTCTTTTTACGTGTATAACCGTCACTTGCATATATATTTGACAGAAAATTTTCCATACAAATTTATGTTATCTAGTAATTGACAAAGAATAGTCAAGCTACTAAATAAGGCAAAATTTACTAACAATTTTTTGTATAATACAATCATTCCCACATGATAATAATTGATTATCATCTTAATTATTAGCTAAATCTACATACTGATTATATGTTGCCGATATAGGCAAATTCTCATACACTTCCCTCCCCATCTTATGTATTAATCAATTATGAATTATGATATCTTTCAAAAAAAATTATGAATTATGATATATCACTCAAATTGATAAGTTGTTTATAAAATATGTATTTGATGTTTTATTAAAAACTTATTATTATACTGATAAAAAATTAATTATTTTACTATAGTAAATTTAATTATTATATTATAATATGTTTAAATATTCTAATAATCAATTATTTAGTTGAGAAATATATAAGTTAATTAATATTCATAAATATACCAAAATTCAATACTATGTATTACCACTTATATTTTATATTAGTGATTAATTTTAGCATACATTTAATATATATATATATACATATATATATATATAGTTGTATACAAATATGTAATGATTGGTGTTTTATTATACATATAGCATTTTTATTCCAAGTTATGTGGATCAATCATGTTATACATGTATAAATAATAGTATTAATTAATCAATAAGTATTTAACTAATTTTAGCCAAAAATTTAATAAACAAATCAAAATATATTTTGAATGATCTATATATTTTAGAGGCATTAAAGCGGAGAAAAGGGATAGAAGAATAATGAGGGTATATTATATTTTGATAATCAATGCTTTCTCAAATAAAAAAATAGTAATTAATATACAATATATAACAAAATTGTGTAAACTAATATATGTATTTAAATAATGCTAGATAATTAATAAAAATTTAATAAAAATTAACTAACAATTTAAATTAGATATTTTATTTTTTTAAGTTTTGGTGTTCTATTTTCAAATAAATATCTATGAAGTTATATTTATATTTGACTTCTTAAAATTTTTGATTATGTGATATAAAATATTTATTTTTAATATTTTAAATATTTTTTTTTAGGTCTAATTTATTAATTAATTTATTGATTAAAAAAATATTAATTATCAATAATTTTTCTATATATTTATACAAATACATGATAACCGATGTATCTACAATATTTTTGTTCGTGGATATCCCTCGTCAAACTTCCATCACTTTGATGTACCTTTCCCCTCCAAACTGATACATATCATGCCAAAAACAAAAACCCCCCCATAACTTGACAAAAGTAGCATAGACTTAAGTATTTAATGAACCTATGTTGTATGTTTTGGGGTGACTAGCTAACATAAGGAAGGTATTTGGGCTAAAAATAAATTTGATTGTACCACTACACTATCGATGGCTCATGTGAAACTGAAGGGTCTCACATGGGATAGGTGGAGTTTATGCAACGTCTTTTGATCTGAGTGGATCATATCATGTGTCGTTAGTTTTCTTATTGGAGGCCATCACGTGCTTTAAACGTTAAACTAGGAGGACTAAACATGGTTAGAGGAAAAAAAAGGTCGGCTTCATATATTTATTTATGATATTCCCTCTAACATCGATTGGAAGGTTGAGTTGTTTAGTAATATTAATTCAGAGATTAACAGAAGCTAAACAATGTAATAAGTGCTATACGCGGTGTGATGATTCAAATCTTAGTTGTACATTCAGAGGCGCACTTTTAACTTTATTAATTATTTATATATATTTTTCCATAGAGTATATTTTTAGTACACTTGGCCAATCATAGAGATGCTTTTGCATTCATGACTAGAGTTTTTTTGCATCAACAATTAATTTGATAGCATTGAGTAATTAAAAAGTGTGGTTGCTGATGCAGGTCTAGATTGTTCTTTCTCTCAAGGTGTTGTGCCGTGTTAATTGTCATGTGATTTAATTTGGATAGAAACTCAATGTTGCATATGCTTTCACCGCACTATTCGTGGCATTATTACTTGTTGCCATGATACTTTGTTTACAAGAAAAATAAATGATTAGGAGACCATCTGATTCTTAATATTAATTAAACATGCCATGGCTTTGATCTGAGAAGTTGTAATTACTTTATTCATAGCTTTTATATTTGACATTTAGCACTATATATTTTTCATCTTTATCACCAATAAAACCTGGAGACAATTTTTTGTGGAGTAATCCCATCACCCCGTCACTTTTCTTCACCAAACACCCAACTACTCTTCCTTATTGCGTTGGGCCATAGTTTATTTTTTCCCTCTTTTTGTTGGTAACATAACTTTTTTCTTCAAAAATAACCTATTCATTGAAATGGGCCAAGTTAACAGATGGGAGAGAGAAGCAGTCAAAACTATGGGCCCATAAACTACTTTATGAGCTAAGAACAAACCAACTGAAATCGCCCAACTTAACTGCAGGTAGAAATTACCCAAAAAACACAGGAGGTATTGGCCTTAGGGCTACTGTGTAAGAAAAAAAAAACAGGAGGTATAAAGATACAGTATAAACAACCGGGCCAGCATAAACAACCCTAGAAAGATACCGTATAAAAAAACGGGACACTTACTGTCCCAAAAATGTAAAAAAAACCCACAAACTATGTTTTTGTTGACTAAACCACACAGTATGTTTTTTTTTTGGTTACATAAACCATAAAGTATTTGAAATAATTCTTTCCCCACCAACAAAAGGGGCTAAGACGACCTAAAGAGACGAACTAAACAATGCGACGTAGAACTACCTGACTTCTAAATAGAGTTCAGATTCGTAAATGATTAGTCCTTGGTCTATCAAGCTAGAAAATATCTTGAAAAAAAAAAACTTTTTTCCACAAATTATTTTAAATATAATTCAAGGGGTAGGTGAGGGGCTTTGGCTTAGTGGCAAATACACTTACCTCTTAAAATGCTACACAGAGATTCAAATCCCAATTGCGAAAGAACCTAATATAACATGTGTGTGAGTGAGGTGTGTGGGGGACCGTGGGATAGCTAGGGTTGGGGTTTTGGAGAACTAACTACCAAGGAGCAAACCACCAACTTATATATATAAATATAAAGCATGAACAAATAAATGATGAGTAATTCGGAAATCAAAGGGATTGGTAGCAGAAAATAGTTTGTTCCAGTATTGTAGTGAAGTAGTTAATGCACATGAAAGTGTTTCTCAATTCCCAGTCCCATGAATCAATCTTATGTGTGTGACACAATTCGCGCCATGCCTAACAAAAATTATTTTTATATTATTGTAATTAAATATAATTGATAAATAAAAAATATTAATAAGACATGTAAACATAAATTATTTCTATTTTTTATAAAATTTGTTTTTAAAAAATCCACTCTAATATATTTTTTTAAGAATTTAAACTATTGATTATATAAAAACTATTACAATTATTTTAAAATAAATAAATCTGCAGATGCTCTCTTTCATTTATGTATATAAGAACCCATGATAATGAAAAAGGAGAAATTATAATAGAAGAATCTGAATCAATTGAGCTAGCCCAATTGCAGATGCTCTCTTATTTAATCATTCTTGTACAAGGCTGTTTGTTATTATAATAAGGGACAGTGTAGCAAATCAAAGGAAATGATATTTGGCATGGCAATCTGGGTTGATGCTGAGATAATTAGAATTGCAGACTGTTTCACTCAAGCAATTGCCTTCTGCAAGCCCCAAGTCATTTGAATACATCTCATCACACACTGAATTGCAATGCGGAACTGTGCACACATCAATGGCTACTTTCGCTTGACATTTAGTAACTTGTTGTGCCTCTACTAATCCTAATCCACCATCTGCATCAACAAATAAAACAATATAATAGTATTTATTGTTAATTATTAATTATTTCTAGAACGCATGACAAGGATGATGAATGATGCATGCATGAATGGATGATAATAAGCACTATTGTAGTAGTACATACCTGAACCAAAGGAGAGAGCAACAAGCAAACCAATAAGAAATGTGGACATAATTCGATTCCTCATTATTGGTTCCCGTGTCACGGCAATTATTTTGTATATTGAATTAGGTGTGTCTGATGATGAAAAGAATAGGATTAAATAATCGCCACCTAATAGTATGGTAAAGGTAGAAGAATTAAGGCGCATAATTACTTTCAAAGTTTATTATTAATAGAAGATTTTAAATACTTATATTTAATATCAAATTAAAAGAAATGCACTGAGTTATTAATAATTTTAGGCATATATTTATTTTATCAATCAAGTCTAATAAAATCGTATGTTTCTATTATAAATTAAAGACTATTTTAATATCAAATAAAAGATTATTTATGTGCTATTTTTTATGTTATTTGATATTAAAATTATTTTTAATTTGATATAAAAATTAAGAATTTTGTTACACTTGATTGGACAAAATAAATATACATTTTTAGAATTTTCAAGACACAAAATAGAAAATTTTCATTTAATTCACACATAAGTGGTTATGGGGATAAAAATGATTCAGCTTTTTATAAACTAATCAACAACAATCTATGATTTTATTTAGTGGTTTATTCCTTACCTTATTTATTTGATATAATAATTATTACTTCTATTTTATTGATATATTTGAATATCTTAAAAATACACTAAATAAATAAATATTCATGACATATAGGCATGATTGTATGTTTATACAGTTTTTCCCCTGCCGTTTGAATTCGTTTTATTTATAGGATGTAGTTCTTTAATTTGGATCCTTATGACTAACTTGATGAATTAAATAAGTTAGTATATATATATTTTTTTGAAAATTCTAATTTTACACTCTAAAAATAAAAATTTGGACAAAATTATATTTTTTTTTAAAAAAAATTCTTTAAAATATGAATAAATTTTAGACTCCGCTGTTTTAAATATTTTTTGAAAAGATTTAAAAAAACTTAAGTGGACTAGAAAATTTAACCTGTGAGTGAGATGGCCTAATCTTTTTAAAAAAAGTACACCATTAATAGGTTTTTGGGCTGGTCCGACATGTTCGATCCATTTTGATGGTCCTATACATAATCATTTCACATATGTTTTTATATCTAATATGTATGTTAGATTAAGTTAAATTATATTTTAATTTTATAACTATATTTTAAATTTTGTTGAATTATAGTAAATAAAGTTATATTTTTTATTTTTAAATGTAATGTATGTGGATATCATTGGTGTTTATCTTTTTTATCGGGATAATTAAAAGTTGGACTGTTTATTTGACTCATTTTTTTTACAGTCTAAAATTTTTTAGAACGATTCGTTTATGGCCAACCCAATAAATTAAAGAGATTGGCACATTTAATTAATTATTTATTTACTTTTATCTTTTTTAAAAAAAATCCAATTTTTAAATAAAAAATAAAAAATATATATAAAAGATGCCATCTTTTTAGAAAAATCATAAAAGAAACAAAAAAACGGAGAAAAGAAAGATGAAGAGAGATGGAGAGGAATTTGAGTTTCTCTCTTTCCTTTATCTTTAGTGAAAAACTGGTCGAATTAGAAAAAAAATATATAGAAAAGGGTATTGACTATTTTTTGGAAAAGTAAAAAAATATAGGACCAACACAACCAATATTTTCACTTGTTAATTTAGGCTCAGTTTGTTTAGTCCCATTTTCAACTGATAGGAATGGAATTTTTATTCACCCACATCTAATTCTGTAACATCCATTTTTTGAATAAAAAAATTCATTACATAAGTTGATAATTTGACTGTATTTTTGTACGAATACAATCAAATATTACAAACATATGGCTGTCGCCCATACAATATGTTAAGCAAAAATAGAAAATAATCTACAGATTATTTATATATAATCCTGTAGAGTCATCACACACAAATAAAACTATCTTGCCTTCCACTGATCCTTACTGAGATGAATCTGAAACCACATACAAATACATAGATATAGTGAGAATTTAAAATTCTCAGTAGATAATAAAAATCTTATTTGATGGTTTCAGCCGCTCTTCACGGAAAATATCATGACTATCACAAATATATAAAATAATGATGTATGCAATGCAAATGTCTTAATTTATTTATCTTTTCACTTTTCTTTATCTGCTTGTCTCACTCATCATAGGCCTTTTAGGGAATTCCCAACCTTTGGTTGATCTCATAACATCATGACAACAAAGCAGAAATTACGACATACCAATTAAGACATCTTGTCTTCTTATCAATTGGTAGTCAAGTCTTAAACAATTTATTTACTTATCCGCTTGCTAAGTAGGGATGTTAGGCACACTAGCCTCCCCACACTCACCTCAGCTTACGGATTTTAAGCATCACATGAAAAATATTAACAATCACAAATATATGATAATAGCAACAATAATAATAACATCAATAGTAATAGTAATAATAATAACAGTAATTATTATAACAATTATAATCATATTTATATAACTATTATAATAGTAATAATAATATTACACATAATAA
>JASCZI010211528.1:54610-75495 GCA_036250425.1 Stylosanthes scabra
GGGATTTGAGTGTGTTAACGAATGAGTGGAGATGCATGAAATGAGACCTTTTTGTTTAGTGATGAGAGCCTTTGTATTATTATTATTATTATTATTATTTTGTTTTTGATGGGCGATGAAACCTTGAAATTGAACTTTAAAGAAAAGTACAACATTTTATGCTATCATCTAAATTATTGTCGCTTCCAAGTGTTGTGGGACACAAAAGCCATAGCCTACTACAACAACTATCATCTGCATAGCACGCTCGGCTATGTTACTTAGCCTCGCTACCAACTTTTGTGGCATCCCACCGTCATTACTCATAATTGTTTGAATCCTTGTGTCAATTTTCAACTTTTTTTTTTTTTTTTTTATTTCACAATTTTGTATTAAGCAAGAAAGATACGATATTGCGAATATATGCGTACTAAGACTGTCCCCAACAAAGAAATTCAAAATACGTACTAGGACGGATGAAGTCATGAATCACATTAAAGAGTAATTCAATTTAAATCTGAGATATGTAAATAGTTACTTCAAGCTAGTCTCATGCACTCATCCAAATCTATGATCTCGTAAATGGAAAAGAAATAATGAAAAAAATGTAGACGTCATTGAGAGAAGGTTTACAATGTTGCCAAAGTTCTAAGCTATGCATCTTCATCATAATGATCTTTGAAAGAGGGAAGAAAACTTGTTCTCACAGAAAACACCCAACCAAACCAAGTGATTAAAATGGCCCCCACTGACCCAATTCCAACAATAACTAAAAAAGACACTAGACTGGCAATCATCCCATATGTATAAAAATATCAATTACCAAAATTAACTGCACATATATTAAAATATAAAATATAAAATATACCTTAAGAGTACGTAGAACATATATAAATATACACATTATAATTGATTTAGTAACTGATTTCTAACGAGAATAGAAATTCTTTAAAGAACAAATTAATGAGCCAAAAACAGGAAAGAAAACAAGGAGGCGTTGAGTTGATGAGTTGCATGCATATTAAGGAAACCCACATCCTAGCTATGAGGTTGAATATCCAGCAATGAGTAAGAGGGGTGTGAGGAAGAAAGGAACAAGTCCCATTATTGTGGTTGAGGGTGGTGCTTTGCTAGGAGAAGGAGCAGGTGCATGTGCAGATGGAAGTGAAGAGGCTAATGCGGAAGATGATGATGATGGTGTAGGTGCGGATGCCGGTGCCGTTGATGCGGCTTCTTGTGTGACATTCTTGTTATTAGGTCTTGGGACGTTGATGTCAACCTTCTGGCCAGCCTGGCAGTGGCCGGGCACTCCGCAGATGAAGAAGTGATGTCCGTGATTTGTTATGTTAATGGAGTCATTCCCGCTTGCGTAGATCTCCAATGGAGCTGACGTGTTGCATGCTCTGTACATTCCGTGCGCCACCCTCATCACGTTGTGGAACTTCTCATTGTATTCAAATACTGTCAACAATAACAAACCAAATAAAGTTTAGTCTCACAGATCGAAACAATCACTTAAACTAGAATATTATTTTCGTGTCAAATAGTATAAAAAATAGTACATAAATAAAATTTTATTTAACATCAAAATAATTTTTTATTTAATATAAAAATAAATAATTTAATTAAATTTAACTCATTACGTAGAATTATTGAAATATATAATGAATTGGAGAAGACTTACTGATAGTGTCACCGACATGGAAGGTCTTGGGAGAAGCCCAAGCCTTATAATCAACATTGCCAATGATGGTCCATCCAGCTGAGTCCCCAACCTTATACACTGCCCCATGGGATGCGCTCTGCAAACCTAACATCACTATTAACAAAATCAAGAATCTTTTCATCATCAACGCCATTGCTGCACACTAATCACAGTCCCTTTTTAATTATCTGTGTTTATAATGAGGACTCTGCACTCCTCGATCTCTTCTCTCACGCCTTTATATACTACTCTTTTTACTACCTACCTTAATAATATTCAATTCCAATTTTGTTTTTATCTTATCTTTCTTACTATTTTAAATGTAGGTTTATTTACTATATATATCTTTTTTTCTTAGATTCCTATTGTTTTCTTTTTATCTAAGAAAAATACCCGGTGCATCATATCTTTTGGGGATCTTTTACTTCTTATAATTTTAAAAAGTAGTTCTCTTTTTTTTTTTTTCTTCTGAAAAACAAAGAACTATATATTCTTAAATTAAAGGCATATCGATAGGGAAGAACTTTGTATGTTTGAAATAAATAATGTTTAAATTCAGATAAGGAGGTTACATAAATAAAATTATATGAGGGATTTTAGTAAGAAAAGATTTTATGGTTACCAAAAAATTAGCTATAAAACGAATTCCTTTTTTTATATAACGCACAATAAATAGATACTATAATAGATAATAAATACATTAATTAAAAAATTAATAGATTATGATTAAATTTGACTTTTGTCATCTTGTGTCACAACAACCAACTTAAATTAAAGTAGCAGTGATACAACGTACCGAAAAAAATCACATTTAGATTTAATAATTAATTAACTTTTGTTTAAATTTCTATCTTATATTATCTTGTTACTTTTAATTTTAAGTTTATATTTTGTTTATTTTTACCTCATAAGTTAGTATCTTCTTCGAATATAAAATATCCAATATCAAATCTAATAATAATAATAATATTTTCCCTTTATTATGAATTTCACATTTTTTTAAGATAAAATATCTAAATAGTTTATAGTGAAACATTATTTACTTAATAAATTAACTTTTGAAGTCGTATTAGACATATTTAACTTCAATTTTAATATGATATAGAAGTTATTCAATCTAATTAGGTGATCAACTAATACTATGTCTCATCCTATTATTTAAATCCATTCAATCTCAATTTCAATACCCCTAATAGACCAACATATATATAATCCACATTTAAATCCAGGTTTCACGAAGAACATCTCTAGCTGTAACATGATGAATGAAAAGGCCAAATAAGTTGGTTCCCCATTCCTTCTGCAATTATTTGTTTTGATGAGACCATACTTTTATATTTATACATTAGAACGACAAAGCTACCTTTTTTTTTTTTTAATCATGATAGGTCTCCTAGTTCTGTCTGTACTCCGTAGAGAGTCTGGTGACAGTTTGGATGGCGGTATTCGGTCAAAGACATTTTTTCCCTTTTTTGTTGGTGAAATTAAATTTTATGTATTCTTCTTAACTATATAGTATATATACTATATGTTTTAATTAAAATCTTATCATAATAATAAATTAATAATTCATTAAAGCGGATTATATAAATTGGCTTATAAATACTGACGAAAAGCATATTTGAGAAAGAGATGTTAGTCTAAGAGAAAAAGACAGATGCGTAAAATTCAAATTAACTGCTGGTATGATATGATATATTGTTAATGTATTAATTGATTTATCTCCTACATCCTCACTAGCAGCATTGATGGTGTTGGTAACTGGTAGCCGTTTTAGTTGTGAGGTTGAGACTTGAAAGGAAAGAAAACCGAGGAAAATGGAAATGGTTCTAATCTGAACTTCACTGAAAAAGGCTCAAGGGTGGCAATGATGACCATTTTTATATATAAATCTTAAGTTATTCTTTTGTATCAAATGAAGGCAATTGATTGGTGAGTGGCATCATGAAATGGTAACCACCAGATATTGTTTCCATTTGGTGATCACATTGATTTGCGCATGGCAAGAGAATTGAGCATATATATATATGTAGCACTTGCTTTAATTTATACATCATCCATCCACTACGCATAATCATATTCATCCATGTGTTGGTATATTCTTATGTGCATAAAAGGAACAACATTATTCATTGGCGTAGATATAAAGTATTATAAGAAGCTATTCATTCCATTATAATCAGTCACAAAGATATAGTAGTTTTAGCAGGAAATCAATCTGCATTAGAAAACAATTTTACAATACTTTTTCTTAAAAGTAAAGTGAGGGGAGGTTGTAAGGAAAATTTGGCTTATATGTTTAAATAAATTATATGGGTTGCAAAAGAGGATAATGGCTTATGGCTGTGTCATTACTCATTAGTGATAACAATGTTGCAGCCTTAGCTTGGAGGCATAAAGAAATTAAAGAAAAGAAAACAAGAGAAGATAACTAATATATTATATACTTTCTTAGGAAAGTAACGAGTCATTCTAAAGGCCTAAATGATTTGATAAGAGTCACGTTTCACAACTGGGATGCGGGATCATAGCCATTGTTGATGGCTGCTGCTACTTTTTCATCCTTAACATAATCATCATCGTCTATGAACCTCTTCCAGAACCAATGCTGCTTCCACACTCTGTTTGTCATCTCTTCAATGGGGACACCCTTTGTCTCGGGGACGAGGAAGAGGACGAAGACGGACATGATGAAGACCCAACCAGAGAAGAACAAGAAGATGCCGAACTTGAAGTGGCAAAGCATGGAGAGGAAGGCCTGCGCAATGACAAAGGTGAAGAGCAAGTTGACGCAAACCGTGACACTCTGGCCGGCGGAGCGAGTCTCTAGCGGGAAGGTCTCGCTAGGGATCAACCATCCTAGAGGACCCCATGACCACGCAAAGGAGGACACGAAGGTGCACACCAAAACAACCACAAAGATGGCGAATCCCTTCGAGAGGTCATCGGAGTGGTCCTTCACCTTGAATCCCAGGATGATAGCTATCGCAACCTGTGATAGGAACATCTGAACACCGGCCTCAAGGAGGAGCAATCGCCGCCCGAGTTTGTCCACGGAGTAGATGGACACAACTGTGGACAGCACGTTCACGGCGCCGGTGATGACGGCAGAGTAGAGGGAGGCATCGCTCTTGAATCCGAGGGTGTTGAAGAGCACCGGTGCATAGAACATGATGGCGTTGATGCCTGTGAATTGCTGGAATATCTGTTGGACAATTTCACAAACACATATAAGGCATGAGTAATGATTGCAATGATGAATTATTGTAATAATGTGATGAAAGATGAATGAAGAATGACCTGGAGGGCAATGGAAATGACGAGCTGAGGGCGGTTCTTGCGCTTGAGGAGGTTGCGGAAGGGGTGCTTGACCTGCTTGGCGATACGGCTGGCCTCACACAGCTCTAAGAATTCAGCTTCAATGTTGTCGGTGCCACGAATCTTTCTGAGGACGGCTTTTCCGTCCTCCAAGCGGCCACGCTCGATGAGGCTGTTGGGAGTGTCCACCACCAGTATGGCCCCCACCGTCAACAGAAGTGCTGGGATTCCCGCCAGTCCCAGAGACAGCCTCCATCCCCATCCCCCTTTGATCCTGCATGTCATTCATTCCCATCATCATCAAAAATCTGAACAACTTTTGGGCCTTCTTTTTTGTAAATAAAAACTACAAGTCCACTTGACCCAATCAATCCAAAAATAGGACACATGTCGCACTAGAGAGTGAATTAGTGAAAGCATCAAAGTCAAAAGTGAAAAGTCAAGACATGAGCACTATTTAGATTTCAACATTATCTCTTAGATACGCTAATTAGCAATTTTGACCGCCATCACCCATTTTGCTAACTCGTGCTACTATTCATGAAAACATATGTGGTGATCGTGATCCTGAATGATGATGATGTCAAAACTTTGGAAATTAAACTAGCTAGTTATACTACTCTTCTGACTTACTATGAGTTGTTCTTTTCTAAGTTCTAACACATACGTCATATCATTCATTTTGTTTTACCTTGTTAGAAATTATCAGTATGCAAGAGAGACTTACTTGTTGGTGCCATAGTTGACAAGGTTAGCAAAGAGAATGCCAATGGTAACGTTGAGTTGGAAGAGTATGTTCAATGCTCCACGAATTCTTGAAGGTGCGATCTCTGAAAGGAACACTGGCACCGCCTGTCATCAATCAAATTCAAAACAAGAACCACCAGCCATCATCAGACTCTGATATATCATAATCTTTCTTTTAGTCAAATTAAACACTTCTTTTTAATACACAATTATATATGACTAAAATATAGACCAAAGCACCCAAGCTGTATCCTTCGTTTACGTAAGGAATCAAAAGTAAAGTCCAAAAAACGACTCAACGACGCAGAAAAAAAAAAATTAATAAACAGAAAAGGAATATGTGAACCGTAAAAGATACTGCATGATAAAGCCTCTGTTCAAAAGCAAACTGCAAAAAAGGCCAAGGACTTTTCCATATTCTAATACGGAAAATTACTTTAAAAATAATATATATAGTGGTGTGGTTGATTCGAAGAAACTGAGTTGTGGTTGGGCCTTTCTTTGTCAAATGAGACACCTTGTACTCAGATCATAAACTATAGGGTCCCCCCAAGTGGCATATATGCATAACAATTCTGGTGGAGTGGGACTCGAGTTACGTTGGACAAACAATCAAGTGATTAATTAAGATTTTTATTCTCGTTCAAGTGAATTCCAGTTCAAACTATACACATACACTTGCATGCCCTTCATTGGCGCGCATCACATCAAAGTCCACATACAATATTAATTACCGTGGGGACATTCATCTTTTGAATTTCGCCCTTACAATTTCTCTATATTAAATTCATGCATTGTCGATCGGTCATGCTCCCCTCTATATAATATTATGCATACGTTACATGAACACACCTAATTTGAAAATAATAAATAAATAAATTGCATGCTAAATCAATTATTTGTCCCGTTGGTCGACATGGACAAGAAAATCTGACATCAACTAATTAAGTTTTGAGTCATTAAACAAGAATAATGTCACTTCAATTTGCATAAATTAAAGGTCATGCAAACAACTTAATCATGCATGTACCATCTAATAAGGAACGATATTAATACCTTAATTGTTTAATTCCCTTAAGCAAATTACAGAACGGCACTTGTTGAGCAAAACAAAGAAACCAACCAATGATTCATCATTTAATAATTTTCAAAGAAAATATCATATCTATATGCATAGTAACCAATACGTAGCAAATCACGTGAAGAATAGTTATCTATCGAGCCTAGCTACGTACGAAATAAATGTCAACAATGTTATTTTTCGA
Source organism: Stylosanthes scabra (assembly GCA_036250425.1). Lineage (NCBI taxonomy): Eukaryota > Viridiplantae > Streptophyta > Magnoliopsida > Fabales > Fabaceae > Stylosanthes > Stylosanthes scabra. Next base: position 61,625 of record JASCZI010211528.1, read on the forward strand.
AACAAGCAATGTTACGTTATAAAATGAGATTATTATTTAATTATTACCTGGTTAGCAAAACCAACACCGCAACCAAGAAGAAGCCTGCCAACGATGAGCATGGAAAGGTTTTGAGCGGCAGCGTTGAAGATAACGCCGCCGATGAAGAAGAAACCTGCCATCAACATGGTGAGCCGTCTTCCCAACTTACGAGTGGTGTAAGAGGCAAAAAAGGTGGCGGTGAGGCCAGCAAGGTATAGGGACGACGTGAACAGTTGCAGCCCCTGGTTGTCATATTTGCAGTAATTACTATCCACCCCTTTCTCTAACACTGTCTTTTTGTATACCGCCGGAAAGAATTTTTCCAAGAATGGGGGCATAGCCGTCACTCCACCTGTTCAATTATTTTTTCGAATTTCATAATTAGATATTTTGACATATTGGATTATTTATTTAAGAAAAAATATAGATAATCAATAATTTTTAAACCAACAAATCAGCCAACAAAAAATAAAACATTCATAATTACTATTATAGAACATTCACGATCAAAGTTATAGAACATGCGAAACCTAAAATAACTATCAACCAACTTTAGAAATAGAACATCCGAAACCTAAAAACAGAATATCCAAAACCTAAAAAAATATAACATCTAATTCAAATTATTGGTTGATGTTGACTGAATTTTTATTGATTACCTAACATTATTTTTTATTTAATAATTATAAAATATATTAATATTAACTGAACGTAAATTTTTATTTGTAATATAATATTTTTGAACTAATATAATTATTCTTGCTTATTATTTGGAATATATCATGGATTAATTAATATAAGCTTTAAATCAATAATAAAGTACGACAATTATTGAATCCATAGTAATTTAATGGTATTTGACCGTGGAAATTAAATGTGGACAAAAACAAACAAATTAAAACCAAACTTTTAGGTGGCACAGTGGCAGGCATGTTATTAGCAAGAAAAATGGGAGATATGAGCATTATTATTAGAAAGTGAGTTTGGTCAAGCGAAAATGTGAAATCCCCAAAACATCCTTGTCGAAATTGTTTGGTGATCAGGAGGTTAGGTAGTTGAGAAATTTTGGGAACTTATAGTTGCTTGGATTTCCATATACCGTTAATCACTACCCATCAAGATAAATCAAAATCAGTTTCCACTATTTTTTCGCAGATATTTAAAATAATATCAGTAATTAATTTGGTTTTATAAATAAATCTCATAGACTCTTTTAAATGAAATCTCCCTTCTCTTAATATTTGAGTGATATATTGATAATAATTAAAGGATATTACTTTATAAAAAATATTTCGAGTAACAAATTAAATATTGAGTAATAATGATAGATAGTTAAAATTAAAAGTCATGATATTTAACTAAACATTTATAATTTTATATAAATAATATTTATAGTTATATATTTATAATTTCTAATATTATATATTTAATTAAAAATAATTTATAAATGAAAAAAATGTCAAAATAAGAAGATTATGGCTATCAACTATAACTACCCAATTTTTTCCTAAAATATTTAAGGTAACTCTTAAAAGCGTGCGTTTTCTTGAAAGGAAAATATTAATTACTCCATTAATTGTGCCCATAAATTTATCCGAAAATAGCTTTTTAACCACTTGCAACGACTAAGGCACGTTTTTTCCAGTTCCTTATTCATGAAATAAAAATATTTTTTAATAGAAAAAAAAAAGCTTATGAAAGACACGAAATCCTATACGTAAAGTTTATGAAAGATGCCTTCTCCTTCAATATTGTTCATAGAAAAATAAATAATATATATTAGGTGCGTGTAAGATGGGTTGAGCAAATAAATAAATAAGGTTAAGATTGTTATGTATAGGATTGGAACACAGTTGAATCTGATGTATTTGATTTGAGTGAGTGAGATTAGTTGTTATTACCTGAAACACCGACATCATATCCAAACATAAGGCCTCCGGTGGCAGCCATTATGCATGAGATGATAACTATGGGAGTGATCTTGGCTTCAAAGTCGACGGTGCTTCCGCCGTTGGTGGCAAAACCTCCTCCGGCCATGGTGGATTAAGAAGAAGCAAACACAACTAGTATATATTAGTGCGTATTGTGTTCTACGATGAGAGAGAGAGAGAGAGAAAAAAAAAGAGTGAAGGTTTTGTGAGCGAGTGAAGTGAAGGAGGAGAAGGTGTATTTATAAGTGAAGTGGTAAGGATATGAATGATGGTGACGTGGTCTTTGTAACCTCTCTTGTTAATCCACGTGGCTTTCCTTCTTTTATTTTATCTCTTCTGACGGCTGCTAAGTCAATGCCAAATTAAATCTCTCTTTTTTTTTTTCGGTAAATCTTTTCAAAGATAATCATGTAAATTTATTTATCACCCTATTTTATCTTATTTTTTGTTAAAAAAGCCTCGTTTGACTACGTAATTCAAATTGAAATAATATATTACTTAATCTATCTTTTGTTTTGGTTTTAAATGGTTTATCTAAAGCAATTTACTATTTTTTCTTTGTTAGTTTGTATCTCTTGTCATAAAAACTCACACACAATAGATTTTGTTTTTTAAGAAAAGAAAAGGATTCTATATCTATCTCGAATATATTTATCTTAAGATGGATAAATCATCCACCAAATTAGTATAACTGATCCTTATTAATTTTAAAATTAAGCATTTAAATAAACAAAGTTGTTAAATAAATATATACTAATATTAGGGTTCGAAAATAATTTGGCTCACGGCTCGACTCATTAACAATTAAATCTATTTTTTATACTCAAACTCGACTTATTGAAAACTTATAAGCTGACTCAAATAACATTAATATAATATAAAATTTTTATGTCAACCAATTATAACGTAACACTTATAGGAACTGGCCAATAACAATCAACTCTTTTCATTTTCGTCTTTAATTAATGTCTTGTTTCAATTTTTTTTTTCACATTCAATGATTTACTCATTTATTTTTTTTCCCACTCATTTATTGTTTGATTCCCATTTTAATGATAAGGAATTTATTATTCTCTTTCATTTCAAGGGTCACATAATAGCAATAATATTTCGTTATCATTTGTAATCATTGATATTAAATATATTATTATGATAATTTTATTTTCCATTAATTTTTTTTAAATACATGACATTAATTACTAGCATTCTCATATGATAATAAAAAAGAAAATTGAAACAATCCGAAATATATATCTGATCTATTATAGGTTTTCTTCATTCTCCTTTATTTATATATTTTTCTAATCTAACGTATTTGAAAACAAACAACATCCATAATTTTATATATATAACATCCATAATTTTATACATATAACATCCATAATTCTATTCATATAACATTTATATTTTAAAATGAATATATAACATCAAAATATTGAATAATAACATCCAAAATTTATTTATTATTTTTTATTTTACATATTACAAACTTTTTTTTTTGGCAAAACACTATTTATAACACCTTTTTTTCTATTTTACATTAAAGTAACTAATTTTTTTTTAATTGAAAATATTTGTTGCAATGCATAAGATATTTTAATACAAGTCCATGTATTATTTTTTGTGTATTTTTATGATTGAAATGTTAAGAAAGAAATTAAATGTTATCCTATACAAGAAATTAAATGATATCCTATTTAATTTGGAATGTAACATAAGGAATTAAATACTATCCTATTTAATTTGAAATGTAACATAAGGAATTAAATACTATCCTATTTAATTTAAATTCTAAAAATGTTATTAGTTTATTGTTGGTATAAGATTATTGGTTACCTAACATCATCGGATAAGATAATAATTTTGTGTTAATATCTTTGTAACAATTAATTTTTGAAATAGAGTTTTTTAAGTAATTGCATAGCAAAATATTCTTTAAGAACTAGTATTATTTTAACATATTATATTAGAGAAATGTTAATTAATTATTTTTTTCAGTCAATATTTATCAATATTTTTAAATTATTTTATTTATTTTAAATTTTAGATTCTAAATTATAAATTTTAACTTTAAATCTTTAAATTGGCTAACATTAATTAGCTAAAAATTAGCAATATTTTTCAGCATATTATTTTTGCTTATAATTGAGTTCTATGTACGTAAGATTCACACAAATTCTAATATTCCCACCGATTTAATACTAATTTATTCCGAGGGTAATATACGTTTGCTAGCAATACAACAGCACATATCATAGTGATATCATCGGTTTGATTTAATTTTCTACTTTCTAATAAGAGTCAAAAGTATTGAATCGAGAGTTTTATTCAAACATAACTTCTACGAAACCATTTTTCACTATACTTTTGATATAAAGATTCAGTTTTAATTTCTTAGTTATTGAAAAATCGGAAACGACTTGAACATAATATATAGTTTTGGTTCTGACAATACTTGTTTCTTAACAAATTTTTTGAGACTCAAATACGAGACCTTTTAGAATGAAACTAAAAGAAAATATATCTGTACACTAAAATTAGTCATTAAATTAATCACCGATATATAATACACATCAAAATATAAAATATACATAAAAGACAAGTTAAATTATATATGTATTTTATATTTTTATATATATTATATATCGATGACTAATTTGGTAGCTGATTTTGATGTATACCTAATATAACTCAAGAAAATAATATCATATAAGTTAAAGCTTATCAATATTATTATTATCATTCATATTTAGTTATAGAAAAGAAGTAATGGTATTGAATTTTAAGTAATTAATATTAACCAAATTTAATATTTAGAGTTAAGATTTAAAATTTTAAAATTTATTATTAAGAATTTATGATTTGTGATCTAAAATTTAAAATTAATAAAGTATTTTTTAAAAAATTAAATATTAATTAAAAAAATTAATTACATTGCATTACTCTTCTGTTTATATAATGTTTACTTTTCAAATCAAACATACTAGGATTGAAAATGAGTCAAGTCAGTTGATGAGTTAGTTCAAATTCGACTCGTTAATTGTTCGATAAGTTGGATTCGTGAGTTAATGAGCCTAGGTTAAGCTTAGATTTGAGCTCAATAATTAAATAAGTGAAACTTAAGCTTGGATAAGCTCAACTCATTAACTTGTGAATCAACTCAAAAATATATATAAATATTTATTTATTTATTATATTATTAACACATATAATATTCAAAATATAAATTACTAATCACTTATTATATAAAGATAATATTTTATATATGAGAAAATATTTATAACTAATCATTAATTGCCTAATGCTAATATTTGCTAAATTAAATTGAATAATAATGACAAATGAATTAAATATTTTTATATTATTAATTGACGTTGGCTAATTTTTTTAATTACTTAACACCATGGGCTACTTATTTATAATAACTACCTAATTTTTTCTTTAATATTATACGTGCTTACGACAAACAGTAAAATAAATGCTGTATCATAGTATCACTCCTGACTAAAACAACATTAAACTCTGATTTTCTTTCCCCTTAATGAGATATTTATTGTCAATTTAGAGAACACACAATGATTTGTCTTTAATTTATTGACTTGCATTGTGAGTACATGGATAAAACAACTAATCTATTTATTATTGTAATCTCAATTTTGCAGGTAGTAATATATTATGAATGAGGTAAACAATTCACTATATATGTCTAGATTTTTATTATTTCTATTCTCATTGCAAATAATTGTTTTAATTTTTTTATTATATAGCACTTTATATATTTAATTATTAATTATTTTTTAAAAGTTCCACTAGAATCAAACTTCACATATATATTAATTGAAAGTCAACAACGACTAATCCATAATATTATAAGGGATTAATCATTCGAATAAATAGGAGATTAACCATGAAGTTCGCCTTATCATATACGTTAACCCAGGAGCACCTATTATTACTTTTACTAGATCTACTTGTGATTTAACGTACAATTATTTAATAATAAAAGAAATATAAAGTTACAATTATTGAATTCACAATTTAATTTTTAAGTTTTCTTCATGTCATTTGAATTTAAAATCATGTTCATTCAGTTGTGATTGTTTTCTTCTTCTTTTTTTCTTAATTAAAAAAACCATAATTATTGTTTATTGGAAAAACAAAACAAAACAAAATTGATGGTCAAACCAAAAAGAAAAATGTGTGGAAAATGTGTGTGTGTATATATATAAGTCAAAAATAGCGCTCGGTTATAATTGTATTTTCTTGATGATAATATATATTATTCTTATAAGGTTTTTAAATAACTCCTCGTAGACTTGTAGCTGCTGTAACCTTTAACTTGTCCAATTGAACATTATACATGGCTGGGTTCGATAGTAACATATATCATGCTGCTGTAAAATGAATTGTAACAAAATAAAATTAATACGTGCTTCTTATTTAGTTAAAAAAAAATGTGCTTCATATATATCAGAGAAAGAGAGAGAGAGAGTTGGTGGTTTGATGAATAAGGGTGGGCAATTGGAAAAGAAAGAGGAAGATAAAGAGGGACACATTGCAATGAAATTGCAGCTTCCAAATTAACCGATTATTTGGTACTACATTCAAGAAGCAGCATCGCATATTCACTAAAGAAAAGTAAGGACGCTTTTAAGTTAGCCAATATAGTGTAAACAAGAACAAGAAAAAAAGGTAGAAGAATACAAATTAAATTAGCCGTGTTACGCCAAAGTTGAAGTAAATTAAAAAAAAAAAGCTGCTAATAATCAATTCAAATTTGACCCACTGCTATATGTTGATTGTTGAAGTCGGTGTGGTCATCTTCAAGTGCAAGTGCGTGGTTACGGACTTTTCTGTTTTTTGGGGTATGCATGCTCGAATCTGTGTTCCTTGTCACCCATCAAATCATCATCAAATTGATCATACCATTTGGCAAATCTATGGCTTCATTTTGTGCTCTAATGAAAAACGATTGTCCACCACACCATCTCATTTCGCCGTGTCCTTTATACAACAACAACGTAACCCATGCTTGCATTATTATTTTTCAATAACGTCAAACCACTTTAGTTTAATTTCAAGGATTTTATTTTATTTTCCATCACAAATCAATTTGATCCCAGAAAAATTGAGCACCATACCATAACATGCAATCACCACCATTCCATCAATTAATATCACTTCAGTTAAGGTGAATATTCCAGTGCATTAGACTTCACATAAAATTATTTGTTAAAAGTATTGGATGATTTAAAATATTTGACCAGATTATCATTATAGTGATAAAAATATCAATTTCACATTAAGGGTGAGTTTAATAAAGCTTTTCGACCTTTTTTTAATGTTTAGTAATTCGAAAAGCCAATGAGCTTTTGCTCGACTTTTAAGAGTCGGGAGTGCTTTTGAGAGCAAGCAAGAATAGCTTTTCAGAGTTGACTTAGCTCCTCAAAATTCGAAATGACTAATTAACCATATCTTTTATTAAAAAATTAATTTTATCCTCAATTAATTATATTTAATTTTACATTAATGCAATACATACTAACAAAATATCGTTCTAATAATTTAATATTTTAAGAGCAACCGCATTAGTGATTATTGTGAGTTTTCAAAAAGCCATTTTTTGAGAGTCCAAATATCTCAACAGCCACCGCATTGGCAAGCGGAGGCTAAGTTAGCTCCACCTGATATTCACCTTCACCTTTAGTTAAATCTACTACCGTCTAAACTATTAATAATCATGCATCCTTTTGCATTTACACATCATTATTATTTAATGATAAATATCTGTTTATTTGAACCGGGGGTAATTTATTATGTGTCGTAATCACATACATACAGATTGATGAGGTCGCAATATTTTCTATTTTCGCCAACGGACACATCTAATCTTGTCCCAGGATTTAAAATACGTTGCCGCAAATAGTGCAAGATAAAATTGTTTAATTTTGTAGCATGTGAACCCACAATTAAAAATGTTGTAATTTTCTTCATACAATTAAATTAATAATCAATGAAGAAAACGTGGGTGGAAAATTATCATTTTAAATAATATATCTACCCAAAAGCAAATTCTGTGGGAAAAAATGATAATCAGTTGCTTAAATATGGCTAGACGCTACGATATCCCACTCAAAATGACGAATTATCCATATATATTTGAATAATATAATTAGAAAAATCTGTGATGTGATACCAATATTGTTATCAGCATCATGTCATAAAAGAGATGAACGAAAAAAGTGCTACTATTTATAAGAATTAAAATTACATAAAAAATTAACTAACAATTATAAGATGGAGCAAAAGGGGGAAGCAGTTAGAGGAAAAGTGAGCAACGAAAATGTCTTCAAGATCAGATAATGGGTGATATTACGATATGACGTGGCAGATTGCCCCCATGAAAGTGATGAGAAAGAATTGTTATTTCTTTCGTGTTTCACATTTGGTGGTAAATTCACTAAATCGACATCTGTCATTTCTGTTTATTAATTATCTACTTATTATATATTCTGTGGCTTTCATTCGTATATGTAGAATTGTTGCTAGCAACTAGCCCGGCTCATATATGATAATTCAGATAGAAGGAACCAATTAGCAAAAATATAGATAATTAATATTTTTTTAATCAATACATCAGTAAATAAAATTAAAAAATACGTAAATAATCAATAATAGAAATTAAACATTAAGTCGTTAGTTGATGTTGCTGAATTTTTTTGTTCGTTATTTAATATTGTTAATATATTAAACATCATTTTTTCTAGCTTAATTAATTAAAATCTGAAAACAGAGGAAGTGTGAACTGTATGGCAGGGATTCACACCATAAGTACGTAGTAGTTTGACCTTTTAGAGTTGCTTACCAGATACGATCGATGATGATGATGCCATAATTTTTGTCACCTATCTTATCAGAAATCCTAGCAATTAACGACGTGGATGCCACTATAATAATTAACTGCTATGGCCAGAATTCAAGAAATAAGTTAAACAGAATTGGTGTATGAATTGGAGTCCAAAATTGACCAGTTGATATTCCTTGTCCAAAACAATGGTGGTGCTCATTTCTTGAATTTGTGAGAGAGCCTTTACAGATTCACGATTCCTATATATATATCGGATAAGGATACAGTAATGAAAAATTGACAATGCTTATACATGAATGATGATTGGTTGAAATAATGCAAAGTGGTCAACACATGCATTGTAGTGTTCACGAGAAAACGAGGGTTCATCTATGAAGACGCCTGAAAAGTGAAATAGAGAACACGGATTAAAAATGTGCGAATCCTCGGATCCACCTCATAAAGTTGACTTTGCCCACCATCTTCTCTTTGCTTTCATTAATGAATTTAATTAAGAATAATGCTACGGAACTAATGTTAGAAAATTAATATAGAGCCAATGAGTGAAATTAGGAAAATAATGGATGGTAAAAAGAAAAAAAAAAAGAAAAAAGAATGATATTAACTTTCTATTATCTCCCCAATATTGACTACCAAGACTTTATTTTTAATTAATTAACTTGTAAGTACCCTTATGATAAATAAAAACATACTAAAAAGTAGTGGCGTTCGTACTTGTTTTCAGTCTCATGCTAATCCTTCATCATCCACATATTCTTCTTTCTCCATCTAAAAATCTTTCAGTACATTCGGATAAGCTTCAGAATTATACAATCACTACCGCGGATTGCATTAAGATATATAAGTTGTTTTCACTTTTTAGCTGACTATCACGCAAGTCTTTATTATGTCATTATCCATTCTCTTTTTCTTGACGTATATACAATGATATCGTCATGTAAATGTAAGCAATACACTCATTTTTATCAAATTAAACTTGATTGAATGTAGTAAGTAAACATGTAGCCCCTCCTCCCTCCCTTAATGAAGTAACTAATTGAGATAGTGTGTCAAACAAGAAATTTCTTTGTCAATATTAGTTCAAGGATCCTACCTTACTAAAAAAGGAAAAGCAAAAGGATGTATAGTTTTTGAAATAGAGAAGATGGCCTTTATAAAATTCTCCACTCCGTTGGGATCTTATATCAGTACAAGCTATTTCTTGACGCTCTAATTGTTATATTTGGGTCTTTGGCCCATTGGAATTGCAAAAACAGTTATAACAAAAATCTAATGTTCGGGTTTGAATCCTGCCTTTTACATGCAATAACCCATTAGTCAGTGGCAAACCCTTAAATAGAACTCAACAAATTAAAAAGAACAATGCTAGGTAACCAATAAAAATTTAGCCAACATAAGCCAACAACTTGAATTAAATGTTCTCTTTCTTTAGGTTTCAGATGTTCTGTTTTAAAATATGCTGGTAATTGCTTTAGGTTTTGGATGTTCTATAACTTTCATGTTTCGGATGTTCTGTCTCTAAGTTTCGGATGTTCTATTTTTAAAGTCGGCTGATAGTTGCTTTAGGTTTCGGATGTTCTATAACTTTCATTGTGAACGTTCTATTAACAGTGATTATGGATGTTCTGTTTTTTATTGGGTGATTTATTGGTTTGAAAATTATTGGTTATTTATACTTTCCCAAACAAAAAATATCTAATGCCAATGCATGAAGCTTGAAGTGTACAAAATGAAAATGCAATGCTTGTTAGAACATGAAGGTTCAACAGAAGAGCTCCCTCATCAGAAGACAAAAAACTTAAGCTGTCAAGTGTAAATTACTCTAGTGCTTAGTGTTGCATAGAGACAGAATAAACCTTTTCTCAGTCGGAATCAGATATAATGGGAACAAATAATGTTTTGTCATTCATTTCCAAAGAATAATAGCATTCCCATAATCAGTAGAAGCAGTATCAAATGTTCAAGTTGTAATATCCAATCAATTCTTGCCCCCAAATGTCACATTGTTGAAACTTGAGACAATAAATGTTGCAACATGCAACAACATTTTCCTAAGTTCACTGTATATTCCTTCCTATAGAACTTCCTAATAGAGTAAAGGGACCTCCACTGCAGTAACTTTGATGGGGCATGCTGGAATAGCTGTAATTCATATTCCGTTTTTCTGCTTGCAAGAGGAACCAACTAAAAAGAGGCAATACAAGCAGAACATCTGCATTTCATTGTGCATCTGAATCTCTTGAGACTGACTTTTCCGTTAATGCGGCTACCTCTCTGTCTTGCTGTTTCTTCAGATACCTCTGTGCTGTTGCATTCACAATCTTGACAAAGAAGTTCATCAGCATGAGCCACACCACTGTGTTCCAGACTGATGCAAAAGACAAATCCCACTTTTTTCCCTGAAGATGATATATGTAAATGTTCAGCACATTTAATAAAGATAATAAAATAAAATAATTATATACATAACTAAGAAATCAACCAGATTTATGAAGCTGCTGTTCATTATTTGAGAAATTCAGCATTCAAAATCAACGTCGAATCATTCATAAACATGAAACATTGCAGTACCTGAATTTTTGGGGAAACTGGCTGGGGTGCTTTCAGATACTTATCTTTCATTGCATGGAGATTATCCACCACGCTAGGCAAGACCGAAGCAAAACCCGGTATATGGCTGAGAACCCAGATAAATTCATTCTCTATCCAATCAAGAAGTTGATTATTGCAAACTGAGATGATAAATATTGTCTGCAAAAAAGAATATAACATACAGGTGAATTAAAAAAAAAAAAAACAAAAAAAAAAAAGCTTGTGCTATAGGCAACAACTTGATTTGATTTCTTATTTTCAAATAACAAACGATACTCGACTCCTCTCTCTAATTTACAACTTTGCTATATGCAGGGTCGTATGCAGTGAGCAAGCTACAATTCTAAAATGAAGTGGAGTTCTTGCAATACAAAACAAAAGACTTAAGAAAAAGGCAAAATTAGGAAGTTGGGAGCAGTCTAAAATTCTCACAAACCTGTATATGAGTTTTAATAATTGCCTTTCCAATCATGGTTGCAAGAAAAAATTCCCAAAATGGAATGCCAAATTGTCCACACATGATGCCAGCAAGGTCGAATAGAGGATTTGGCACCTGAAGTATAAATTCAGTTATTAGCCGGTTGCATGGTTATTAAGTGCATAAATAAATGGCATTTTAGAAAAGCACAAGAGGTATAAGTTTCTATTTTTTTAAATCCATTTTTACATTGAGAAAAGTTTATAGGAACTAAACCAACAATTGCTTCAAAAGTTTAATCTGCTGATACTATTTAATGGAGAAGAAAAACTTGTGCTAGACATGAAACATGTAGTCCATACTAACCGATGCAAGCACAAGAATGGTAACAAAATTCAAATGTTGAGCATGTGAAAGAAACCAGCGTTTGGCTTGATTCAGGATTCCTTTATCTTCGCTATCCAACTCTTCCATTGCGTCCACTCTACTCCCAGACAAGCGTGCTACATGAATGATTCGATTAGAATCATGTACAAACCATTTCCAAAATAACCTAACTACAACAACAACAACAAAGCCTTGTCCCACTAGATGGGGTTGGCTACATAGATCAAACGACGCCATTGAGCTCTATCATATATCATATCAACGGAGAGACCGTTTATATGTAGATCTCGTTTGACCACCTCCCAAAATAAGCTAACTAATAAGTCAAAAACATACTTTTAAACCAAAACTCCAAAAGAAAAGATGCGATGAAGGATTGAAAAATGAACTATTTATTAAAATCAGAAGACGGAGTTTAGAAATTTATGGACAAATTAAAGACTGTGAATCAAAATATTTGCTTTAAAAAGAAAGTATACGCAAACTGAAGATAATTACATGACGAATAAGTTTGGATTAGCAATAATTTCTTTTAAGTAACTGATTATGGTAAACTAATAGAATCAGTCCTGTTGATATAATTGCATCGAAAATGGCAGTGATAAAAATTGACACATTGTACCTGCCCTGGAGATAAAGTAAGGCGGAAGCTCCCCTATAGCTGTTCCGAGACCCCATAGAACGGCTTCCAACTGAACTTGAGGCAAAATCCTGCTAAGTGGAACCCTTGAACCGTATGCTGACTCGAACAATGGTGGCCCGAATTCTGAACAGTCTTTATCAAGCCAAGAAGGACCTCTTTTTAATTGTATGGTATCATATGGAGCACTTTTCAAATCCACTCGGCCACATTGTGTTGCTTTAATTGTAAACAGTGCTATGTGCGGACCCAAATATAGAACAAATGTGTGCAAACCAGAACCTGAAGAAAATAATGACGAGAGAACAATTTTATCACAAAACTTAAAATAATAATAATAATAATAATAATAATAATAATAATAAATATAATAAAGCGCAGGAAAATGCAGACTCAAGGACTACATGTTGTATGATCAGGATGTTAAGAAATATAGAAACTACATATAAAAGCATCTTTTTTATTCAATTCAAATCACAAGTATCCCTCATTTACATAAAGCTGCGTATTTTTTTTTACCTAGGCCAATTGATGATGCAACCCCAAGGGCTATCCACCACAGTCCAAAGCGGAAATATTCAAGAACCTCCTCCCGATGCTGCAAAAACAACAAGTATTTATAGTGTATATGTGAGAGTCGGAGAGAGTAAGAGAGAGAGGTCATACAATCAAATGAAATTCCATTGTATCACTAGTAACACTAAGGCTTGAAATGATTTTCCACACTTGTGTGGATACTTGAGAGAGCTGAATGTTATCAAGGGTATATTTCATATAGTAGCCCAAAGGACAAAGAAATAAACTATTTCCCATAAACACATCTTTTGATATAAAACTATCATGCATGAATTACAAGGAATGGATATACCTTCCCATGAGGACCATCCAAGGTCATCAGAAATATGCTAAGAGTCCCTACCGCAACACTGAATAGCATGAGCCACCCACCTTTAGCCAACAAATAAAATGTAGTTTTCTTCATGTATTGAATAACAGCCAATATGAAGAGTTTCA
>JASCZI010211528.1:75505-92491 GCA_036250425.1 Stylosanthes scabra
TGAGGTTAGTGTCAAATTTTCTAGCTCCATACAGTGCTTAGCTTGAAGCCCTGCATCATAAAAAATTTCCAATCAGCATATATATGGGATATGTAAAAAACTTAGGATAAAAACCTGCTGGGTTTTCCTAATCATTAAGATAGAATAGTATGCATATTGTTTTGAATTATAAATAATCCCTTAAAGAAAAGATTGTACTTATTTAAAACAGGATTTCAAAACGTAATCACATAAAAAGATGTCAGTACTGCAGAAAAAGGTTCAACACTATGATGAAACCATAACAATCAACGTTGTAACTAGAAAGCTTTATGCTCTATGTTCAATTGTTCATGACAAGAGGTACAATAACTATTGTATATTCAAATTATCTCTGTTTTCAGATTCTATGGGGTTATGAATCATCTTCCTTTCCCACCTATCCAAAAAGAAAAATATAATATAGCCCTAATTGAGGAATTTGACCAAAAAGAAACTGTTACGACAAGTGAAATATATATATAGTTTCAAACCCCCTATCCAGGAATCTAAGCCTTCAAAAGCGTAGTAAGCAATTGATTTACACTAAGCCTGCCTATATTTCAGATGAAAACCAGTCACCATATCACATTTGAACGAAAATGAACAAGGTTTCCATCACATAGATGGAACAATGTCACTCCATCCCTTTACCTTGCACTCCATCTTATTACCACCAATCTAAATATAATAAATACATTGTTGGTTTCAGGTAGTTCTGCTGTTATGATCAGTTAAATAAAATTATCATGTTCTCAAACACTCTTTTTGGTATTGTTTCAGCTTACTTTTCCCAGCAGCCCCCTTACAATAATATTTATTATAATAATAACATTAAAAATCCTCTTCCACCATACATAATCAATCATCACCAGGACACAAATCTTCACGGTCTTACCATCCCCAACCTAAACTATAAGAAAAACAACACCACAGATCCAAAACCCAATGCCAGAGATTCCAAAGCAAAGTCCTCATACAAAAATCTAACCCGAAAGAGAACAACTAAATATATCAAATATCTATTCAATACCAAAAATAAAAACAAAAAATCAATCAAATACATAATACAATAGATTAGATAATTATAGACAAATCAGTTAGTTGAAAAAACAAGAAAATAAGAGACTTTTCAAGAAAACAGATCAGCAATAAGAGACTGAAAGGGTTAGAAGAAAATCAGAAGACTTGCCTGAGATGGACATGTCGGCGTGCTCAGAAGAAGAAGCTGCAATAGTTTCAGACCCCATTACTTGTCACATACTAAAAAACAAAACTTTGGGGTTAGGGGCACTAAAAGACCAAAGCTTGAATACCCTCTCAACCTTTTCCAGCTTCAGAAATCACAATTAGGCCAACAAAGCGAGGATTTCAGAGATCAGCATAGATAAAATTTGCCCCCTTGGATTAGAAGAAGAGAAAAAGACGATGACGAAAGTCGTTGTACGGATTAAGAATGGTTGAATATGGATTTCGGAGATCTATGAGGGCAAAATCTTAGGTTTGCGTGAAGATCGGGATGGAGCCGTAATTTGTTGTTGCAGTCCCTCTCCTCTCTCATGGAGTCTTTCTTCTTCTTCTTCTTCTGCCACACTTTTATGTCTCACTTCATCTTAATTTTCTATAATTATATTTTTAATTAAAGATAAAATAGAAAAAATAAATAAATAAATACGAAAGGAAAGCTCTAGAGTGAATATACAATGATGGGTTGCATGCATGCTCCGTCAATCTTCACCTTTAAATTCACACATGTTGTGTTAGTGTAGGGTACCATTCTAAATCTGGATGTGTTTAAATTTAATCAAATTAAATCAAAATTCTAATAAAATCATATCCAAACTAACGAGAGAGAAAAATCTCAACAATATGAATAGGTATATATTTTATCTCTAAAAAATTGCATAAATTGGATCAAATTTTAAATCAATTCAAGTTACACATCAGGAAGATTGAGTTTCTATTTTTTTTTTTTCGTTATAATGAGTTTAATTTGTTAATTCTTTTTGTTATACGACTATAGTAAAATTTAAAGCTGCAATTTCATGCATATTATTCAAATTATTTATTACTACACCAATCCTACTATCTTAATCTAATTTATTATGTAAACTATTTTATTCACGCTTATTTTTGTTTAAGCAAAATTTTCTTCTTAATTATTTTATTCATCGATTTTATAAATTTAAATTAATTTTGTTTTATAATAAATAAATACATATTTAATATAATTTGTACGTTATATAATTTATTGTAGTTTGAATTGAATTTAAAAAAGCTTTATCTAATTCAGATTAAAATCGATCTTTGCAGAATATAATGTGAAAGAGTTTTTTCTAGATAATCAATTTAAATTGAATTTTTTTTTTAAATTTTAAATTTTTTACTTTTAAAAGAATATAAAGTTAATTGATTATTCGATATCAGGCCCTATTCGCTGTTTAACGTGAAATAGTTATCTTTATGGAAAGTTCATCCTTTATTTATTCTAAAAGAATATATCTCAACTTTCCTCCTTTCACGGCTAAAGCTTTTCTCATCAGGATAGTTTACTTTCCGTGACCATGATGATTGCAATTTTAGATATCGAATATAGTAAGTGATTTTTCTTATTGAATTGCAAAAGTTGACAAATACAAGAATATTTGTAAAGACAAAAATAATGGTATATAAATACAAATTAAACGTGTGAATTGAAAGAAAGAGTAATAACAAAAAAAAGGTGTTTGTATAGAATTGCTAAGCATGGTTTTAATTTGGTATTATTAAAGAGAGTCCTTTGAGAGAAGCAGCCAAGAGGAAGGAGATGGTTTCGTGATCCCAAACAATACGAGGAATATGCCTGTGATGAGTGTGACCAAAGCATATGCATATAGCACAAGGCATCAATGAAGATATAAACAGCAACTAACGGTTAGAATAATTTCTCTTGCAAGCAAGTCTTTTGACATCAGTCGCTCTTGATGCCTTGTTTATTGGGCAAATGTATATGTGTCAAAGTAATAGTCACCAATTTTGAGATCTACATTCTCCTCTGCCCTTTCTCTGTCTCAATTCTCGTGTATTTATTTATGTATTGTCTTTTGTTGTGTGTCTATGAAAAGAAAAACACTGGCGTTATAGGTTGAAATAATTTATCATGTAAAATAATATAAGACGATAGGTGGTTTGGAGTATTTTGTTATGCGTTATGGTGGTGTCATGTGGATCCCATTCATTTTAGATAGGCATTGGTGTAAGCAATATGATTTTGATGACTTTATGTCATGGGTGTTGAGTGCGACCCTTGTCCTGTAACACCAATTCACCCACGCTCTTATTATGTCCTCACTTCATTTCACACGTTATACATGATTATCGTATCACTGACGCATATACTCACTTTCCTAACCAAACCCAACAACATTCCCTTTCCCTCAATCAACCAACAACATTCCTAACCTTCCTGCTTTATTATTATTATTGGTTTATCCTGCTAAATTATTATTATTAAATAATTTCGTTTCACATTGATCCTCCGTAAATATATTTTTTTTGGACATGATAATATTTTTTGTGGAGGGTATAGACCATATGTTTATTTATTGAACCTTTATTGGGCTAATCTTTAATCCATAAAACCCAAATGAAAAATATAATTGTTACCTGAGTCTATTTCAACTAAACCCAAGAAGCCCAGTAAATAAACAAAGCTCATAATTTGAAGGTGAAGGCGAAGGAATACTCTTATACTCGCATGTCCAAAATAAAATGTAAAGAAATACTCCAAAAACATATCTGCACTCTGGAAACTTCTGGATAATGTTGATGGGCTTCCGAGTTTAGGATAAATAAAACCCATTTTTTTGGAGAATAGGGAAAATACAGATAAAAAAAAAAAAACGATGGGAATTAAAAAAAAAAAATTTTTAAAAATTATATAAATTTATTCCTAACTTTTGTAAAATACTTAATAACTCCTAATCTTTGAAAAAATAGTACAATTATGCTCCTTTGTTTCGACTAAAAAAATAAAAATTTTCAATAGAATTCCTTAAAAAATCACTCCTATAATGGAAAATAAGAACCACAAATATTTTTTTAGTAGCTACATAAGCAATTTTCGTTTCTTTTAGCCGAGTCAAACTAACAGAGGACATAATTGTACCATTTTAAAAAAAACATAAATATCCTTTTCCCTTAAAAAAAATATTTGAAATTTTGAATAAAGGCATAAAGCACCGAAACTGGAAACATGAGTGTTCGAGGAGGGTCTAGAAGTGGAGCACCTGTGACTGTTTTGGCCATGACACCATTTCTCGTACCTTCTCGTTCTGTCTCTCATTTCCTTATTTGTTTTTGTCACACATTCTGCTCTTCATTCACCTCCCACCTCCCTCGAATCAAGGTACTCTCTACTCTCTCTACTCCTTGTTTTTATTTGAGTTCTACTCCATTTTCATTTTCTGTTCTATTCTATTCTCTTCTCCACATCTTATAACTGTAACTTATATAACGTATGACCCGCGTCTTATGTGCTTATGTTTTCACTTGATTCAACTAAACTCGGCTCTCTAACTGTTCTCAAGAATGGTGAATTATTCGTGTCTAATAACCAGTGATCTATGCTAACATAGTCAATAATGATAGTTCTGTGTTATAAGCATCAATCAAGTTAATTGCTCATAGAGACACAGAGTGTTGGTGTGTGCTAACTCCATCAACTTTGTTCATTACAGGATGGCAGAACCTGCATATACAGTGGCATCTGACAGCGAAACTACTGGAGAGGAAAAGACTTCTAATTTGCCCGAAATAGCAATTGGAATTGACATTGGCACATCACAATGCAGCATTGCTGTGTGGAATGGTTCCCGAGTGGAGCTTCTGAAGAACACCAGGAACCAGAAGATGATGAGATCATATGTCACCTTCAAAGATGACATCCCTTCCGGTGGAGTCAGCAGCCAACTCTCCCGTGAGGCTGACTTGTTGTCCGGAGCCACAGTCTTCAACATGAAACGTTTGATTGGCAGAGTTGACACTGACCCTGTTGTCCATGAAAGCAAGAGTCTCCCATTTCTGGTGCAGACATTGGACATTGGGGTTCGCCCTTTTATTGCTGCATTGGTCAACAATATGTGGAGATCCACCACTCCAGAAGAAGTGCTGGCAATATTTCTGGTGGAATTGAGAGCACTGGCTGAAGGTCACCTCAAAAGGCCAATAAGGAATGTAGTTCTCACAATTCCTGTTTCATTTAGTCGGTTTCAGCTTACCCGAATCGAGCGAGCTTGCGCAATGGCTGGCCTTCATGTGCTCAGGCTGATGCCAGAACCCACAGCGGTCGCTTTGCTATATGCGCAGCAGCAACAGCAGGCTTCTCATGAGAATATGGGGAGTGGAAGTGAGAAAATTGCTCTCATTTTCAACATGGGTGCTGGTTATTGTGATGTTGCTGTCACAGCTACTGCTGGAGGAGTTTCTCAGATAAAAGCCTTGGCTGGAAGTACCATTGGTGGGGAAGACTTGCTTCAAAATATGATGCGTCATCTCTTGCCTGATTCTGAAAATATATTCAAGAGCCATGGGGTTAAAGATATTGAATCAATGGCGTTGCTTCGGGTTGCAACCCAGGACGCGATTCACCGGCTTTCCTCTGACACCAATGTCCAGGTTGATGTAGACTTGGGGAATGGGGTGAAGATAAGCAAGGTTGTTGACAGGGAGGAGTTTGAGGAAGTAAATAGGAGTGTGTTCGAGAAGTGTGAAAGCCTAATCATTCAGTGTTTGCAGGATGCAAGAGTAGAGGTTGAGGATGTAAATGATGTGATCATGGTTGGTGGATGTTCTTATATCCCAAGGGTGAAGAATCTTGTTACTAACATATGTAAGGTAAAAGAACTTTACAAAGGTATGAATCCTTTAGAAGCTGCAGTTTGCGGTGCAGCGGTGGAAGGAGCTGTTGCTTCAGGCATCAATGATCCCTTTGGGAACTTGGACTTGTTAACCATTCAGGCTACACCTATGGCAATTGGTATTCGAGCCGATGGAAACAACTTTATCCCTGTAATTCCCAGGAATACCACAATGCCTGCTCGGAAGGAGCTGATTTTCACAACGGTTCATGACAATCAAACTGAGGCATTGATCCTTGTGTATGAAGGTGAGGGGGAAAAGGCAGAGGAAAATCACTTGTTGGGATATTTCAAGATAATGGGAATACCCGCAGCGCCGAAAGGATTGCCTGAAATCAATGTGTGCATGGACATAGATGCAGCCAATGTGCTGCGAGTTTTAGCCGGTGTTGTGATGCCTGGATCTCGCGAACCGGCAATTCCCGTTATGGAAGTGAGGATGCCGACGGTGGAAGATGGGCATGGTTGGTGTGCTGAGGCCCTGAATAGAAACTATGGTGCTACATTGGATTTGGTTACTATTCAGAAGAAGGCATAAAATGATAAGATCCTTGTACTATCTTAGCTGTGTTTGTTTTCATGTGTTTTAGCAATACAAGAAGTTATGTAACTCCATAATGTATGTGATTGTTACTTGAAAAAGTTATGTAAATAAAATCAATAATCGATAATACATGTCATAACTCATAAGCCTTTAGTTCTGAACTGGTTCCATTGGAAATAAGGGGATCCTTAAACCTGATCTGCATTTGAGAATCAGTGTTGTAGAAACAAGGGCCACATCATAGTTGTGATGCAACATGCTCCGCAAAAGAACAAATATTGATTGCTGATCCTGAGCATAATCAATGGTTAGATTACTGTAAATTAAGTTGCACGGCTTAGTAGTCATAAAAAGTCATAAACCACCATCCTTGTCTTATTCCCTGGTGTGATGTGTTGAATTTTTATCAACTTGTTTTATCCTGTCTGTCCTGGACTCCTTAAGTTTGGTATATTCAAATAACTTGTGATATATACATAAAGCACTAATTATGTGAAATATTTGGAGTGCATAATTTTAGCAGAATACACTCTCACATGGTTCTTATTGGCATGAAATATACATATATAATCTAGAACTAGTGGTAGTTAATGATGAAATAACTAGTACACAGAAAGTATTGCAGCAAAATAAGGTGTTAAGGAAGGAGATGAAGAAAGAGACTGAGCTCACATCCATTCCACCAAAGGGAAAAAGGACAGTTATGAATTGGAAATCCATAAGGAAACAAACAAGGATTCAAATTCCGATAACGGGAGTAGAATAGGATTTGTCCACATTGATGGGTACTCTTGGGCAAAACTACAAAGACCTTCTCACAATAATAATCTGAGTTGGAGTAACGCAAACCTTGATTGCTATACGACACACACCAATTTCCCACTTGTCAATAATACCAAGTCAGCAAGAACCTCCAACTTACCTCACCTTCTTTCTCTTTGACTTCTCACACACACACATTCCAACCAAGTACCAACTCTCGTGTGCCTCCACCAGTAAAATAAAACAACCACAACCATACACTATCAAAGTTTTCAAATTTGTTCTTTGCTTTTGTTGCATTCTTCAACAAATAAGAAATAACCCTCGTTATCACAACGCCAAATAAAAATAAACAAACATCAACATTGCTCATTTTCAACGATTTGGTAATTATGTTAACCTACTTAGTTGTACTACTTTGCATTTCCCAGTTCCCACCATAAGATTTCCAAAGCAGGGGGGTGTTGGGCGTTTCGACCACGTTACCTTCTTCCCAGGCAAACACACACCAACTCTTAACTCTTAATTACTATTTCACACTCCACTAAGCACTTGGTCGTTTCCTTTCATTTCATTGAGAGAACAACAACACACACATACATGGAATTGAGCAAAATTAATTAATGAATTATTACCTACTAGTAATTCAATTCATCGGAATACATTATATACTTTTTTACTTTCCCCAAAAAAAAAAAAAAAGAAAAGAAAACAGAGAGCAACGATGTGAAACTCTCAAGTCTCAATTCAGTATCGTTGAGAGAGTGACACGTGGCGGCGCCTGATATGAGGAGACACGATGGAGATGAGTCCACCGAGTGGGGGCCGCATCTTTGACCTGTACACCATCTCATCGTAGGGTCTACGGTAGAACTTCAAGTAAGGCACGAACGATTCCCGGCTCTTCTCTCCTCTGCTCACGTGTCCCTCTCTCCGGAAGAACGTCGCCGGCGACTGCAGAAACGACGCCCGCGGAGTTCGTGGCGTTGCTGCCTTCACGCTCGGCGTCACGCGCTGCGGCAGCGGCGTGGACGGGAACAGCGACTTCCTGGCGAGCCTGGCAGCGTCGCCACGTGGCGTCCTGGAAGCTGGAGATGCAAATGAGAAGGATCGAGCGTTGAGTGGGGAGATGCGGGCCTGGCCCGTCACAGGAGATGGGCTTGTGGTCCCAACTTTTGATGCTGACGTGTCTCCCATGCTGAGGTACCACGGCTTGAGTGAGTCGAAGGATTGAGACACCGTGAAGGCAAAGCGCGAAGAGGAGCATGAGCCAATCTTGGCCGTTGATTGGATCGTGGAGTGATCGAATCGGAGGGACGAGCCTCGCGGATGATATGCTGCGAAGTCGTTGAATTCCAACGATTCTTCGTAATCCAACGATGATACGACTGTGGTCGCTGCTGATAGCTCCACGAAGGCACGAACACCCTGCACCCGCAATCACATGAATCATATCATAATTGTTTCTCTTTCTGATTGTACAATATTTATTATTCATCATTGTGTCGTTGTACAATGAAAATATTTGAATAATTAATTGGATTTGAAAAGGGAAGAGATGTGAAAGGGACGTGGATTTGGATTGGGTGTGGGGTATCCTTAAAAACAGAGCAGGGACGGTGGTCCATTGACATTATATTGATCGTAAAGGGTGAAACAGCGAAGAACATGCATGCTGAAAAACACAGTATAGGTCAATGTTTTGGGCACACAGTACAAATATAGTCTTGGAGCTCAAGTAGTATGAATGTGAATTACCTTCCACATGTAAGCGAAGAGAGAAGGAGGGTCAATGACAAAGGCTTTAAAGAGCCTGCCCGGATAGTAGTCGCCCACTAATTTGAGTGCTGCCAGCAACAAGTTCATAAAAGCAGATGCGGACCTGTAAAAGCCTGCAGCACAACCATCAAACACTTGACAAATAAAGCTTTGCTTATTAATTACAAAGAGAATATGAGTGCAATTCCCGATAATATATAGCAGCTTAGACGCCAATATCTTAACAGTAGCTTCACTTACTTGCATCCAACACCATCACAAATTGTTGTGCGTTTTTAGGCATCACCGAAATGGCTACCTCAATTGTGAACACCAACAACCGAGTAAGCCTATTCAAAATTTCAAAACAAATTCATGAGTTACAAACCAAGTCATCAAAATATGGCTTCATGTTTTACAATTTATATCTTACCATTTTTGAGAATGTATCTTTTGGTAGTCTTGCTTTATGCGAAAAATCTGTTACACCAACTCAAGCCGTTACTAATTACCTTGTTGGAAATTAAAACAGAATACAGAACCAACAACGAACTGTGCTGAAATAATCAATTACCATAACTGGTCTGGATTGGTCGTCGTGGCCAGCCACATAAGCCAAACCATCAGCCAGTTCAGCTGAGAATTCATCTGCTATCAAATTCTCTGTTTCCAACAAAAAAAACTTTAATGATTGCGAGAAATGGCCCTGCATTTTGCTTTTTAATCCTTAATTCAAGGAAATAAATATTAAAATTTGAAAAAGAAAGAAAGAGTCCAGATAGAAGAGAATAATATTGAATTTACCGATGCCTATGGAGTCTCTCCAAGAAAGGCAAGACTTGAGCTGCTTGGCAGCTCGTTTGACATTATCACCCTTTTGTTTCAGAAAGCGCTCCACACAAGCATAGTTGCAGAACTTCTCCTGCATTTCGTTTAGTTAATAACTAAAGGAGGAATCATGCATTTGGATGAAGATTTTATCAGTTAGATGTAGGTAGGTACCTGCTTAACAGTGAGTTGGTTTTGTTTTCTGATGAGCTCAAGAACCGCTTCAACTTTTGCCGTGTCTCTCTGCTGCTGCTGCTCTTTCTTCCCCATGTATGTTTTCGAGAGAAGATCATACAATGATTGTAATGAAGCTAAGGATCTCCAACAACAGAGAAAGAGAGAGAGCTAATATTCCAGACTTCTGCTTCACGCCAACACAAATTAAAGCAGAGAGAGAGAGAGAAAGTTGAATGAATAAATAAAGGAAAGGGAAGTGGAGGGAGTGTGTATATATAGGAAAACGACGGGAGGTAACGCCGTTACGTTAATTGCTTTGCCCATGCAAATACAAAATATAAATAAGAGTCCCACTATTCCCACATTTGCTTTGTTAATTGTATTTTATTTATTTCAAGTACTAAAATATATAATTAATTAATAATACCGTATGATTTTTTTTGTTTGTCATTGGAAAGAGAAGGAAGGACGAAAAGGTAGTTTCAGAGCGTTCAAGCTTCGATTTCACATGCCAATTGGCAACTGTTTTATTTAGTATCATTCCACCCAGACCTATACTATTTTACCAACGATCATATAATTACTTAAAAGAAAAACTAATATATATGAATATAAAATAAATATTTATTAAAAGAGTGCGTTATTATTCTATAAATAAATATTGAGAAATTGAAACCAGCTGCTCTCTCTCTTCTTTTTTTGGTCAATCTCATGAAATTGAAATACATGGGTCACCCCTTCAATGCCCCGACACCTTTTCTTAACGGAAAATAAACCCCTACTTAATCACGCTTTCCTTCTCCTTTAATTTTCTATCTCACATCTCATATACACATACATACACTCTTTTCCTATTTAAACAAAAATAATAATAAATACCTGTGTGTAAGATATGGAAATTGCATTGACTTTTCATATTGGCAGTTCAATTATTATGCTTGAAAGAGGGGGAACTGTGTTGCTATATATGCATCATGTGCCAAATGCCATGCCATCTTCTTTCTTTCTTATGGTATATATATATGTAGAGGTTGGTCTTCATCATCATGGTTCATGGATCAGATGAGTAATAATCAGCACCAGTGCACGTGAACGGATTTTGCGGGATAACCACTAACCTATATGCGCCATTAATTTGCAGAACAACAGTAACTAATCTTGTTTCTTTATAAACCCTCTATTAGCCTCCTACGAATGCAGATCTTCAACCATGCAATGTACGTACGCTTCCTTTAATTTGTTTGTTTCTCGTAAATTTATACAAATAAATAATATTCACTTTTCACCCCCTTACGCTTTTCCTGGATTCAACTGTTTTAAACACCTATTTGAACAGTGTTAGTGTCAAATTTTATTATATATGTAACTTGGTTCGTTCATGCATGGTGGATTTCTCCCAAGGTACTTAATGTCCACTTGCATCTATCAATTGGTGGGATAAATTTTATATATATGAAGCCAGTTCTTTTAACCCTAATCATTTTTTGGCTATCATCAAGCTCACATTTCACAAGTTACAAGATTCATTTCTAGAACGCCATAACATTTTGCCACATGGACATGCATTGGAACTAAGCCAATAAATATAATATATAGTCAAATAAACGTATAAGAAAGAAAAAAGAAAAGAAAATCTTGTAACTGACCGACCTATAGTTTCTTCCATTAAAATAAAACACTCCACAGACAAATAACTTGGTGTTGTAAATATCATTATATCAATGCTGTGTATTTTTTTTATTTGTCCTAAGTTAAAATTATTTTTTAAGCTAAGTAAACAAGTTTTAAATTTTGAATTTTTTAGTCATACAAATTCTAATACCATATTATAAAATTATTTATTTAAAGAAGATGAATGCATTAATCTTAACCTTGACATATTCTCCAATAGATAAAATTTCTACAATTAGCATTCAAAGTGTATACGAATTGTTATTTTATTTGAAGCAGGAAGGTCAACTCAACTTTAAAAAAATCCCTAAAATATGGTGTTTCAACGGTTAAATTCTATATTATAAAAAATTAAAAATAATTATTCCCCATAATGAAGCACATTTAAGTCCATGTACAATTTATAGAAGTGGAAGCTCCGTTGTCTTTACGGCAACGACCCACAAGCGAGTCAACTAATTAAATTAAACAAAGAGAAATATATAAACTAAATGATGCATGCCTGCTTAAGACATTCTCTATTAACCTCCTCGATCTTCTTCTTTCTATTAACCTCTTCTTTTTAACTTTCACTTCTGTCTATATAATCTCAACCTTTTGCATTTGTTTAATACTGTAGCAATGCAAGTCTGGAATGTGAACCCGGATTCCTAGTTTCGAAAACCTAAGTCAATAATATATATAAATTAATTAATTAAATAAGAAGCAGAAAAAAGTTAAAAGCTAAACCAATTAGAAGTAAGTTAAAAAAAGGAAACAGTGAATTTTGTAGGGTTGAAGAAAAGCAATTAACGAAGCGAAAGCGGTATTTATTTACGATTTAGGCTTCTAATAAGTTGGGTTTATCAAGGCTAATTATTCATGGTTATATAGAAATTAATAATGGTGGAGTTGGAATTTTGTGTGAAAGCGGTTTCATTTGTCGTCATTCAAACATTAAATAGATTCGATATGTACTCTTGTCTCTCATTCGATTATCATTGTTTTATTCAAACAAATGCTCAAGTTGAGACCGTATTACTCATTTGTAATTAAGTCCTGATTAAGTATAAAATTTATGACAATATCCTTTTGGGTCAGGTTGGCTTAGTTGAGCTAAAAGCTATGACTTTTGCTTCAGAGTTCAGATTCACCCAATGCCACGTGGCTCAATTGTACTAAAGTTTGTTCCTCTTGTTACTTTGTTAGTTACACAACCTATCAAAATTGAAGCAGAACCCCAACAAAAGGGAAATAAAATAAAATGATATATACATATGATATATGATTTCAAATTTTGAAAGAGCACCGACTCTGGTTCCCTCCTTGGTCTTAGACCAATGCATATATATAACATTACATTATTATTAACAGTAGCATCTTTTTAGCTAGAACATGTACACACACCACCACATCATGATTGAATGATTATTACACTTCTTTTTAAATTGCAATGGTCTTCGTTCTAAGTGCACATTGCTTTTACTAGAAGGAGGATGGTAACTTGTACAAGGTAACTAATAATAATAATAAGTAACTTTCCAAATGCTGGGTGATGACTGATGAGTGTGTAGGGAAGGACTAGGTCTAGGTGGTGATATGTTTAATTTGTATCATCTGAAAGACTGGAATTGATGAGAGAAATTGGTTGAGTAGTGGAGGAATATTATAGGACGCATCCTGGGACAAACAGATATCATATGAGATATGCATCATGCATGTTATGGTGTGTTATATAATTTGTTCCCCCACCTCCTGCAAAGTAATCATACCCTACTCCAAACAAAGCAAAATTTGAAATTTAATTAATAGTCTCTCATTAGCTATAGATGGGATATTTTGAATTAAAGGTTGGTTCATCAACTCAAATATTAATTCTTATTAAAATTTATTATTATTATTATTATTATTATATATATATATATAGACCACACTTACTTCTCCCTTTAAATGTCTCAAATACAATGCTACATAACTAATGAATTAGTGATCTCATGATTAGAGGAAAGAGGAAAGAGAGAGAGAATTAGAGAAAAAAAAGAGAAAAAATATATAAAAAAAATATATCTCTATTAATTAGTATTGTTTAAATAATTATTAGTTATGAAGACTTTCTCAAAATAAGACATTTATATATATATACTGATTATTAAGAATTCCAAATTAAAAGGGAAGTTTCAAACTCAAAGCTACAGCCGTAAAGCACATACATAATAATCTATCAAACGGTAACTAATTATTAATTGAAGCTTAAAAGGTCGTTCATGTCTTGTCTAAGCTAAGACTTCATCAATCATTATCATTCCTACTATTTTGAATGTGCACCATGCCGTCAAGATTTTTCAAACAAAATAAAAAACAAAGGAAGCTTAGATTAAATTAACTACAATAGTTTCGTATACCTTTCTTATGCAACTAGTTTATGTTATTAATTGAAACAATGAATAAGAAAGAAAAATCTCCATGAACATGTACATCTCTTGGGCTTACTAACTTTAACCGTTACGTCGTGATGGAAAATGGGACATCATTTTTGTTTCCAAAATGCTAAACTGCATTGTAAGTGTCACATTTTAAAGGTGAAATGCATGTATGTCCATCAATTTCTTTTCTTAATTCAAATAAATAGTTTTAATATTTTCCGGCAGGTAAAGAAGCCAAAATTTTGAAACTTATTTAGTTACTCCAATTTTGTATTCATAGTGATGCCAAAATAATTTTGTAGGTTTCTGGGTTTTAAATAACAGTGTTTTTTTTTTTTTTTTCCAAAAGAAATAAAGTAAAGGAATAATGTTGTGAAGGTGATGATAAACGTTTTGCATAAAGTAATTGGGTGGTTGATGTATGACCTGGAAATTGGACTCAAGTGGCGCATGAAATAACCGATGATGATGGATGACCAAAATTCATATTATTTTTTATTTTTATTTCTGTAAGTTGAAAAAATAAAGAAAAAAGAAGAAGAAAACACTTTTGAGTCATGAGTGATGAAGTGAAGTGTTGCAAACCAACCGTTAGAAAAGAAAGCAGGTTAGAGCCCACCCTGATACTCTTTTCCTTTTTCCCTTTTAACTGTAATTTGTTCACATTTAACACAGCAAGCAGCAAGGGATCGATCTCATCTCCTTCCATGGACCCCGCCGCCACCCTTTTTCTTTTTCTTTCTTTAATTTATCCACAAACGGACAAACACAATATTTGTTTTTGTTAATGTTACTTAATTAGAGTTATTGATTCACACAAATGCAAATTTCATTCACTGTATATAGCACTGTTCCTATTCCTAGTAGTTGGGTTTAGTTTAGTTTTACCTTTCTCAAGATGAAGACAATATAATAGTAGTATACATAAAAACAAGAATGAAAAATAAAAAATGGTCAGAGAATAGCAATTAATTAGAGCACAACAAATAGATGTTACATAATGAAATGAAATGAATGATAATGGCAGATCAGAGAGTGAAAGGGAAATCTGAGGAAGCTGTTATTAATTATTGTCTATTGAAGTTGGGTTGTGGTACCACAATTTCTTTGTTTCAAGTGCAGCTTTTTTAGACTATTATTTGGACTAATCCATTTCAATACTCTACACTACTCCCTTCACTTTCCGATCCTCCATATCCATAATCCTTTATTCTTCTTTGATTCTCCGTGCACTTGTTCTTCCAACCCTGACACACCCACCATCGTCTTCCTAATTGTCCACTACTACTATTATTTTTAAGCTCTTTTATAAGATGGATTCAAACAACGGTCCCAATTTTAGGCATTACATCGCGAACACACTCGCAGAAGAAAAATCACACATATATATATAGTGAGGACAAACATAAGAACAAAAGGGTTATTAAGATTTATGGTGGATGAACCAACGTGTTGTTAATGTAAGCAAATTCATAGGTAATTCTGGTGTTGTTGGCAAGGGGACAG
The DNA here is from genome assembly GCA_036250425.1 of Stylosanthes scabra. Classification (NCBI taxonomy): domain Eukaryota; kingdom Viridiplantae; phylum Streptophyta; class Magnoliopsida; order Fabales; family Fabaceae; genus Stylosanthes; species Stylosanthes scabra. Next base: position 91,069 of record JASCZI010211528.1, read on the forward strand.
GATGTTTCTGGTGTTTAGTTAGACGATAAGCGTTGATAACGGTTTACGTTTTGAAATTTTATTGTTGAATACTTAGGTGCAATCGACTTCATGTGAAATTATTAGTTAAACATTATTAGATGATCTGACATATTTAAGTAAAGTATAATTTAACAATTTTTATTTATTTTTAATTTTCTGGTATAAGTATTTTTGTTTTTATTTTAAAAAATATATATTTTTGTTTATTTTGATTTTCAGTTTCATTGTATTTATGTTTTTTTTTTTTAATGTGATCTTGATGTATTCTAATTTTTTTCTCGGGTTGAGATTTTAAACTATAAAAGAGAAACATAATGAAGAAAAGGCATAATTGGGCTTAACCCAATTTATTTATTTATTTTTGGACTGTAACCCACTTATTTATGAACTACAAGAATGTTGAAGTCAATGGGCCTTTGAAGTTTGAACTAATATTCGAGCCCAAATTGTTATTAAGTAAGACAGAACATAGCTCGTGACCAAAAACCAAATAGAGAGGGAGAGAAAGATCATGGATTCACTCCATTGTAATTAGTAATTACCATTTACCAGAGAGAAATAGTTTCTTATTCCATCAATATTAAGATAATTAATTAAATTAAAATATTTAAATTAATATATTATGAAGATATGAGATGAGATCTCATATTGACTGGAGTGTTCCATAGCATGATAATTGGTCCATACCAACCATTTAACATCCTTAGATTCAGTGATGAGGAAGAAAGAGAGGGAAAAAGGTACAAGAATGGGAGTGACGTGTGAAATCTGAGTCAGCCAAAGAATAGCTCCACTCTTGCAAGGCACCCTAGTGGAACAGGTGGACAAATAGGGTTGTGTGGCTTCTTGGAGACTCCTAAAAAGGGAGATTGTACTTGCTTCAAATGCAAGAGGGAGAACAACAACACCATCCATGTGTCAATTACCAAATAGCAAAAACCTTCCTAATTTGTATATTTGCCAAATGATGGTAAAAACATTACACTTTGTCTTCAGCCACAAGCCACTCTTTAGGTAAAGGGGGAGAAAATGGATGCCAAGTGAAGCTTCTTTTTCTTTATTTTTATGTTTTTTAAAGTGTGAGATGCAGAGCTCATTGGAGGAGTGGTTTCTTCTTCAACTATAAGGATTAAAAGCTTTGAAAGTGACAATGTACCAGCAACCAATGTGAGTTTCATGAGAGATTTTCAAACTGTCCTAAAACATTAAAGCTAAATCTGTCTCATTCATTCTCTACCCTTGTTTAAGCAAAAGGGTATTAGCCTTATTATTATTATAGAGGTTCTTCCTCTCATCTGCATGAGCCTCACACTCACACCCTCTTCATCAAATGGGGATGGGGTGGCTTCACTCCCTCTTCTCTCCACTCAAGAAGCTTTGGTTCCGGATGCATTCCACCACT
>JASCZI010211528.1:101759-121002 GCA_036250425.1 Stylosanthes scabra
CCGAAAAGAAGCGTTGTAGGGGATAAGAATGTAAAAGGTTGAAGTAGCGGAACAGGGACAGAGAGAGAGAGAGTAGGCTTCTCTTTTGGTTTGATGATAGTTCTTAGAAGTGCTCTTATTTATTCACTTTGTTTATGTTGGCATGCTGCTGTGTGTTTTCAATTGGAACTAACTGATTCTTTTGTTCAAGAATTAGTAAGTGCCTTTTTTTGGGGGTTTTCAATGAGGGCTTTTATAAAGTTCGAAATACAAAGATACTTCAACTAATTTCTGTGTTTTTAGAGCATATTTAATGTGTGTTTAGAAAATAAGCGGTTATATAAATTCTTCACATGATGTAAGAATTTTGCGGATGATGCCAAGGGGACATGGGGCAGTGGAAAATATGACCACAGTGGTAGTGGTACTACTGATGGGGGAGGGTCCTTGTTGTCATTAAATGCTTGGTTTTGCTTAATAATCAATTCTGTAACTAAACTTGAAATTCTGACCAAAATAGGGGAAATTAAAAACTCCACTGGGAACACATGATAAGTATAAATGCATAATTATCCAAAAATGTCCAAACTACCAAGTACCAACAATAAAATGCGAAACAGCCTTGTGTCTATGCAAGACTCTTCCTTTACAACCAGCATATCATTTTGCCTGCTAATGAAATAATTAGCTTTGTAAGACTTAATCATGACGTGAGAGCAAACGAAATAGCATCAATGCAAGTAACCCTGAATTTATATATGTATGTTGTATGTTTTTACTTTTTAATGATCTCAATTTTACTGCATTTTAAAATCTCCCCGGCCACGCATGCATGTGTGTATGTATGTATGTGAGTTTACAGTGAGAATATGTTAACATCATTGAAAAGGAAGCCATCAATTATTAGAGCATTGTACATACATTTACAATCTCCCCGGCCCAGCTCCAATCTTTTTCATTATCCTTTCCCAAATGTTGCTGTCACCCAAGATATATTGTATGTAATAATTTCAGGAGCTAATAGATATAATAATATGATTCCATGGAGCTGATCGTGCGTGCGTGCTTGGTCTCTGATTTTCCACCAAGGAGTTCAAAAAGAGAGAGCACTCAAACAAAACATAAACATTATATTCTTGGAAATATTTCAAGAAATGTTTTCGGTATACTCTGAAATCAGGTGTTCCTGTGTTTTTAACCGTTGATCTTAATTGATTTTAATTATAAAATATATATATAATTAAGATCAACAGCTGAAAACACAGGAACACCTGGTTTCAGGTATACCGGAAACACTTCTTGAAATTGATGAGTACATTGATTTTACATAGAGGGGAGAGGCAGGCGTGCATGTCTGGTAGGTGTCCGGCAATGCAATCGCAGTGGCCACAAAAACCTCACAAGCTATATAGTTACTTCACACTTGACATTATTACACAGCTATTAGTGTCTAGCTACTATGTGATTTGACAGCAACATTACATTTCTGCTTCACTTTCCAAGCCACCAATTAATTAGACATCTATCTTCTACCCTCTATCTCTATACATGCATCATGCATCCATCTCCATCTCCATCTTTTGTACGAATGGGTTTCAATTTCAGCTCTTTCCTTTAATTTATTCGGGATCTGTTTCCCCCTATTAATTACTTCTCTTGTCATATACAGCCAAACTTGAATCCAATCCAAAGAACACTTCAAGTCTTCCTTGCCGACACTCAAATCACTTTCTATTTCACTAAAAGAAAAAGAATGAAGTGGACAAACATTATTTAAATAGTACCCTAGCCTTTATGAATGATAGTGAAACCAATACAAGGAATCCATGCTGTTAAATCCTTAGTTATCACGTGATGGCATCACCATAGTTCATCCTGGATAAGCTTTTACATACATACATACATACACATTAATAGGTCACCAACATTAGCCAAGTTGGATCTGTATAACTGTGCAAGAAATGATTATCGATATTGTTCTTGATAATGGAAGGATAGATCATTTCAATTCAAGAAATAATATAATGAAAAAAAGTAGTTGGTGGGATCCAAATTAAATAATATCCAATGGACATCAAAGAAAGTAGGTACTAGGTAGGGATAGCGGAACAAAATCATTGCCTAAGCAAAAGAAAGAGGAGAAATATATACTTGTATATATGCGAATAATAAATTAAGTCTACTCAAACAAATCGTTCCCTTCTAGCATCTAACAATACGTTAGTTTCAGCATTAGAAGCACCTTCTGCAGCATTATTCGTGCTATCCCATACAGAATTCTCTTTATATCTAACCAGCAGTGAGTGTAAGTGAAGAGGATTATTATCAAAGATGCATGCCAAGTTATATATTGATTGGTAGTACCAAATCAGTCGTAGCTCTCATCATCAGGTAATAATGCATATATATTACTTCAATTGCTATTATTGCTGCCTAGCAAATAAATACAATTATACAAAGGCAAGACCTGCAAAGCTGTACGACAAGTCCAAAAAGTTAGCTAGCTGGTCCCTCCTTTCCACCAAATAATAACCATAATAATAAGCAAGAGAAGGTGTTCTCTTTATTTCACTTGTCCCTTTTTTATATGACTAGTGCCGTATTGTAGAATGGGGTTTCTACCTATATATGCTCAACTAATCTACTATTACTATATATTGATATTGATATAGATGTTGTTGCTAATGTTTTTTTCCCACTATTTGAAGCCATCGTGATGAAACGATCGAGTGCGATTCCACATTATTTGCGAATGATGGTTGGGACCATGTATTTCCTTTTTCATTTATTTTTGCCACAAAGTATCCATGGAATAATAAATAAAGGTAAAGCTTAATTAATATAGGAGCATATGATCAAATGGGAGTTAGGTTGAAGAAGGATCGATCCAATTGTTCAAGTAGATGTATTCGTATCTGTATTTGTATCCGTAGGAAAGAAGCTATACATAAGGAAATCCCTTATTTGCCCTTTACAGAAGGCATATTTACGTAGCAAACCCTCTTTGTGAAAGCCAAGTTTGTGGAGAACCCTTTGAGAGGCTTCATTGTCAACCTCCACCAGCGCCTCCACTCTCACCACCTCCGGAAACTCTTTCAAAGCTTCCGGTATGGCCATCCTCAGAGCCGCCGTGGCTATGCCTTTCCCCCAGTGCTGAGCCGCCACCGCGTAGCTCACATGAGCCTTGCACCGGTAGTCACCCGATTCGGGCCGGACCGAAACGTATCCGATGGAGCGGTCATGGAGGCATATAGATCTGCGCCATGGATGAGTCATGGCAACATTGTTTATGTAGTTGATGGCTTCTTGTTTGGATGTGATGGAGTTCCATCTCAAGAAGCGCGTGACTCTGTCGTCGCTTCCCCATGAAAGCAAGTCATCTGCATCGGATACCTTAAATGGACGCACGCAAATTGCTGCTGAGTTGTTGTTGTTATAGTTTTCCATTAATTTATTAACAACAGAAGATAGAATTATTGAAGAAATCCAATAACTAATTACTAAACGATGATAATAGATAATAGGAATGGCTGCCTATAGCTATATATACGTTGAACCTGCTTGCTTGAATTCATTGAATACTACTTACTATTACAACTGTTATTGATTCGGTCAACAAAGGCGTGCGCGTATATAGTATATACCACCAATGAAATAACGTGTTTGTGATGGTCCCTTCTCACTTCTCACTTCTCAGAGTCAAAGTGAAATATATTATGAGAAAAAATGGTAATCATAATTTAAGTAGTTATTTATTTTATCTTTTATTTCTATTAATTAATTATCATTGAATTAAATATATAAGTACATATATATTGTGCCCTTAGTTTATTAATTTAGTTTCTATATAAAGCACTTTTATTTTTCTTGGTAACAAGAAAAGTAGTACATATCTTTAGTTAAAAGATAATTCTTAACATATGAAAATGAAACAAATTAAAGCCACTCCTAATGTCTAATGAGCAAGATTTTTTCAAAAGATTTTTTTCTCGGATGGTACAACTTAGCTATTGTTTCACTGTGCAATTGAGATTTAATATTATTTTTGTAATAGATTAGAATTAAAATTCCAGTTTCTATGGATTGAGTTGTATAATTTTTTTTAGATATTTCATTCAATTTTTAAAATTTTAATTCTAATTTTAATTATTTTTAGTCTAAATTCTTTTTACTTTTAATATATTTTAAATCAACACAAAACACAAATTTAATTAAACCTCAATTTCCATTTCTATCTTTCAATTTTTATTTCTCTTCTCAATGCAACATAAATAAATAATTGATATTATATGTATACGTTGTTTTTCAATAAGTCTAATTAAATTTGTATAACTTTAACAAAATCTTTCTCATCACTAATTCATTATAGACATATAACACTATCGTCATCCTCTCACACCTAAATTTTATTAGTAAGTTTGGTTAAATTTAATTGATAAAATAATTTATATATACTATATTTTTCTCCTGCGTGTACTTACTCTCGCACATAAACACATTTTATAGGTGTTTTTCTTTTTATAAAATGTATATTATTTGGATGTCAAAGATTGAACGCGTGTAGAGAATACAGGAAAAAATAATAATAAATAAAATAATGTTACGAAATTAACATAAAAGAATATTAAGAAGTTAGTAATTAAATTATCATTCAAAATCAAAAGAATTTATTATTTAAAATAAAAAAAAATTATTATCATCCAAATATAATAAAAGTAATCACCCACAGAATATATGAGTTATCATTTATAATTCATTTACCATCACAATTAATATATTAATTCTTAAATATGTTGGCTTTCAAAATTTTTTCTAAATAAATTTATATATATTTTTTAAAATAAAAATATATGTGAATCCCATTATTTTTTTAAATAAATAAATTTAACAGCATTTATAACTATTTTATATATCACTGCACATTTTGAAGTTGTATCAAAGTCTTGACTCTTGACCATATCACATTATTAGGAAAGAATAATTAATCATGCATGCCACTCATATGCATGCATGTGCAGGTTGTAGCATAGCAATTAGCAAGGGGCTTTTTTTGGTAAAGATGGAAATCATATGCAGATGCAAATTAAATCCATAGAATTATTTTAGTAATGAAACCCTAAAACGAGCCCCATCATTTACCTGATGTGCAGATAGATAATCACCGACATCCTGAACGTGAAAGTTAATATTATTACGACTCACTGTAGAAGCAGCGTGTCAGTATAGTGATGAAAAAGGTAATTTCCTTTTCCAAGCAAGGGTAATGCTCAAGATAATCTAGTAATCTACATTCATAACAGCAAAAGATCATCAACTTATTGTTTTCTTCTTTATGCATAAATAAATATTGATATATAGGTAATAAACTCAAGAACAAAGCAAAAATCTTAGAACCACTACTAGTTAGTAGGTCAAATTATTATAAACGATAAAAGAAAAACTTAACTGCAAGTACCTGCTACTGTTCTGTTCCACTCCATCCACTGAAGACAGAAATAATATCTAGCTAGGTATATCCACCGAGTCGGAGAATGAAGCTACATAATAATAATAATAATAATAATAATAATAATAATAATAATAATGTTTCATTTTAGTTCTTTAATTATGATCAATATGCGTAGCTTCTTTCAAATCTGCAACTCTTGATTCACTGGTTAGAGAGGCTCATGCAAAGAAATTTTTTAAAAAAAAAAAAAAAACTAGAGAGCTCAAGAAATTAAAGGAATTATATAGATAGGTACTGAGAAGTGGAAAACAGCAGTACGGAAATAACAGATAACAACAGATTATAGAACGAAGAGAAATGAAGCTGAAGATGAGAAAACAGAAACAAAAAAGTAAGGGGGGTGAGGTTAAATATTGGAGATTGACTGAAAGAGAAGAGAGCACGCACTGCAAGAGTAGCAATGGGGTGTCTAGCAGCATGTGCTCTCTTTCTTCCGTCAATCTCTCTTAAGCTGCTTGTATTCTGATTAATTCTGTATGTATGATAGATCTTGTTCACCATATATAACAGCAGCAACAGCAACACTAGTGTTGTGCGGTGGTACTGGTACGGGAGGAAATGAGAGTAGAGCACTGGAGCTAGCTAGTGAGCTACTTAGGGAAGTGATGACAAGATTCAGAATTGACGAGAAAATGGCAAGAGATAAGGAGCACGAGGTGCGCACTGCACACAATCACATTACTCCACTTCAGACAAAGGACAATATCTTTTTCCAGGATACGTGTCGATCCCTTATTGGTTCACCTAAGCCAATTAGCAACCCAATGGTCCATGGATGCCCTTTACCCTTTGTCTGCTTTCATTTTACAAAACTCACTCTCATAATCCATCAAATGAGTTTGGTTCTTGAATAAAATAGCTATTTCTTATATATAAAAAATGTAATATTTTATTGAAAATAAAAAATTAATAATAATAATTAAATATAAGTTACATATTTAAAATATTTTATTTGAATTTATTATAAATATTGTTCATAATAGATATTTCTTTTGTTATATACAAAATCATTTGCATATTTTTTTTAACAGCAAATAAAAAACTTTACACTCGGATGTCAAGTAATTTTGTTGGTACAACGATAAAGTAGTAAATGTTTAAACATAAATTGCATCTTTAATTTATTTTTTTAATTTTTCTTCTAATCTTCTTGTTATTTGCCGTGTGAAACTTAAAGTTGAAATAATGTTATAGTGGGTATAAAAGGAATTGTACTTTTCTTTGTTAAAATCATAAATATTTATGAATTGCATGGATGAAAAGACAAAAACATCCTTACCTGAGATTTGCAAAAAGAAGAAATAAAAATACAAAGAAAAACGGGAAGGGGTAAATAAACCCAAAGAAACCAAAAATTTATTACCTAATGCTAATGGAATGAATTAATTAAAGCAAGGATAGTATTAATTACTGGAAAATGAAATCCATGATGTCAATGATGTAAAGAGAAATCAGCATAATGTGTCAAAATTGGAGTAATTCAATTTTGCCTTCCCAAATTGGTGTGTGAGTTTTCGTTTGGTAATTCTTTTGTTACTGAAATAAAAATGAAGACGTGCGCGCAATCGTTTTTTAGTACATTACTAAATGCATAGGTTTAATTAGTAAACAATTACTTTAACCACAGCCTTAATACACGCATTATTGCTTGTTCACATATTTTTTATTTCAATAATGCTACGGAACCAACACTAGGAGCCCTTAAGGAGCCAATAATTAAGTTATCGTCCAAAATTAAAAAATTTATCATCAGAAATAAAAAATGTTATCATCCGAAATTATGAGTTATTATCCATAACTCATTATAAGTGCATTGGCTCCTAATTATATTGATTTTCAAGATTTTTTTTTTTATTTTTAATTTATGTTTTATATTTTTAATATATATTTTATATGAGGAATTATTATTTAATATACAAGTAGTATGTTTTGATAATTTTAACATATTAAGTGCATGTAAAAATTATTTATTAATATAAAATATATATTAAAATATGTTTAGAGATCTGACTACTCAACAAACATCCGCAGAGGATACCCAAGGCGTCCTAGATGAAGGCAGATTAATATGGTTGTGTACAGTAAGGAGATGCACTAGAGTCACCAAACAGGGATTATGAAGCTTTTATCAACTATGATCATATTCTATTTTATCAAGATATAATTTTATTTTACGTGGATTATTTTTAAATGGATTGGGCCTTTGTTCTGTAATAAAATATAAAGGGTATATTAAAAACTATTTAAATAACGATAATTCTACGCGAATAAGTGATTGGGCAACTAAGTGTAATTAAATAATTTATTTTTATGTTAAATAAAAGACAATTTCGATATAAAATAAAATTTTATTTAGATGCACTTTTTATACTATTTGACACCAAAATAATATTCTATTTAGCATGGAAATAAACCACTTAGTTGCACTTGGTTGGCCAAAACTACTTATTCAAATAACATTATCTTTTAAATAATACATATATTTATATTAAAAAATCACAACTGATTTATTTTAACTAATCACTTTTAATATTAAAATAGAAATATATATACATAAATATAGAAAAAAAAATTGATATAATGGCACTGCGATAGCACGATTATGTATAGGGAAGATCTATGGTGAAGATACTAAAGTATCTTCTATTGAGTATATTAAATCTTGATCGTTGATTTGTGCTATTAAAATCTAATGCGCAATTAGAGAAGAGAGAGAAACTTCTAAATATGATAATATTCTCATCAAAATAAACACATTATTTAATGAGATTAATGAGGTGTGACAAATTTGGTGCCGTCCTAAACTCGTGAAATTTCTCAAGTCCCACTGTAATGTGTATATATACATAGCTCCGAAGTTTCCACCAGCACCCAATTAAATCAGTAATGGCTTCTCACCTTGTTCTAATAACACAATGGATTTCCATTGTTGTCATTGTTCTGATATCCCTTAAGGTTAAACCATCAGAGTCACAGTGTTACCCTCAAATTTTCAACACACAGAAATTAAACAATCCAAGACTGGTGCAAGCTCAAGCAGCACTTGAAGCATGGACACATTCCATAACCTCTGACCCAAACAAAATCACTTCCACATGGTCTGGCCCCAATGTGTGCAACTACACTGGCATCTACTGTGCACCAGCACCAGATGACTCCACCGTGTATACAGTGGCTGGAATTGACCTTAAGGATGCAAACATAGCCGGTTCATTACCAGAAGATCTTGGCCTCTTAACCGACCTACACTTCTTCCATATAAACTCCAACAGATTCTCGGGTTCCCTCCCTAACAGTTTTACCAAACTCTCCTTTCTTTATGAGCTTGATATCAGTTCTAACCAATTCTCAGGACCCTTTCCACAAGTTGTTCTTGCCATTCCTTCACTCAGATACTTGGACATTAGGTTCAACAACTTCGCCGGTGACGTTCCTTCCCGCCTTTTCGACCTCAAACTCGACGCTCTCTTCATCAACAATAACAGATTCCAATTCACCTTACCTCAAAACTTTGGGAACTCGCCCGTTTCTGTAATGGTATTATCAAACAATGATATAAAGGGTAGTATTCCATCAAGTGTTGCAAAAATGAAGGATACCCTTAATGAGATTATAATATCGAATACAGGGTTAACGGGTCCATTGCCAAAGGAAATAGGGTACTTAGACAAAGTGACAGTGTTTGATGTGAGCTTCAACAAATTGGAGGGAGAGCTACCAGGAAGTATGCAAGGAATGAAGAGCTTGGAGCAGTTGAATTTAAAGCATAACAATTTATCAGGTGTGGTTCCAACCAGTATATGTATGTTGCCTAAGTTGGAGCACTTTGATTGCTCAGATAATGACTTCCATGGCCCATTGCCTGAATGTCTCTTCATTCAACCAAAACATAATCGGGAAAATTCATGATCTTCTAAGTGATTCAATACGGAAAATATATTAATGTTTATAAAAACAAGTCAATTTTATTACTTAATCATATTTATTATAAATTTCTTCTCTTCTTTTTATTTTCTTTTATGTTTCGTTCGTAAACTAAGCCTAGGTTGTTATGTTATCGTCACTTATTTTTTCATTTACATTTTTTATATTTACTAAAAATCTTATTTTCAAAATTATTGTTATTTAATTCACTCATTTTAAATAACAATTAAATTTATTATAATTCTAGCTAATCTTATCTATATATATATATTAAATCAATCAATATTACCAACCGAAAAAATCAATCAATATTAAATACCATTTTGCTGCTCTTATTTTCGGTTATTGTTATACATACAAATTCTTTTTCATAATAAATAGTTTACGATGAATCCATGATAATGAAAATATTATCATTTATCAATCAAATAACATGTACATCACCAACATGTCATTATTATACTATTATTACAATAATACAAAAATATATGTAAAATAACAATTTTCCAAAATAAATAAGTAATAATTAATTTTATTCATGTCCCAAAATTAAGATAAAATCAGGCTAAACTATTTGTATAATAATTAAAACACTAATGTTAGAATCCCCTTCGAATTAAGGAAAAAAACTTTAAATTGACTCAAGTCCAACATTCAATTCATTAATTTTTTGTAATGCTACCAAATCAATATTAAAAAGCCAATTAGAAAATTAATAAATAAGTGAGCATTTAAAATTGAAAAGGTTATTTTCCATATAATATAAAAATTATCTCATAACTCCTTATTAGCTCCCAAACTTAGATTACCACACAATGAGAATAGTCTTTTAATGTGTTTATATATTCTTAAAGAACTACCTAATTCTAAAGGATTTAAAAATTACCTTAGTCCGTTACTTTCTAATATTAGACTGTAACACTCTAGTAATGCACATGACAAACTACACTGGGTTTACCTCCTCCAAATGAAGCAGTAAATAAGAAACTACGAAAAGCAAGACGTTTAATTTAAGCATAACATTTATTGAAAAGGCCGGGAATCAAGGAAGAAGGAGATTACATGTCACATGAATTTCTCTGAAGGCTCTTGGTATTATCAGCAAAAGTGTACGTAAGAACCATGGATGGGGACAGTGACATAAACCCCAAACTTGGCAATCTCAAGAATCATCTTGGAAGTGCCGAGAGATGATGACATTGTTGCAGAAACCCTACGATGAAATTGGTGTAGTCTCTTCCGTTGCTCCAATCATAAATCAGATTGTACCTGCAGTTAATATTTTCTGCCATTAGGGATCGACTCTCTGCTTTGGGTATTTTGATTTCTAAGGAGAATGCTTTGGTGTATCTAGTAACACCGGGCAAATTTTAATCAAGAAGAATGAAAAATGGAACTTAGTTTATAGCAAAGAATGCTACAAGGAGGAATATTAATCACATAGAATGATTTGATCCCCTTATAAGAAAGAGATGCTTCTGAACAAAGACCAGGTTATAATGACTTTAGCTTTTTAGTTTGATTTTGTTTTTCTTTTCCTTTCTTTTTATTTTTCAGTCACCAAAAATAATTACTAGACCAATAAAAATTAATAAATAATATAAGATTGTCACTACTAGAATATAATAATATAATGTGGATGCTTCATTGTTATATTCTTTCCTTCTTTTTTTTCTCTCTTGAAATTACTTTCTTTACGTAATTAGTTTGATATATTATTTTTGTATTTCGAAAGTCTCTTGATGATCTATTATATTTTTTTTTGGTTAACATGATCTATTATTATTATTATTATTTGTCTGTAATTTTATTGTTTATGGAAATTAGACCTATATTTCTCGGAAAAAAAGTCTACTATTCTTTATTGTTTTGGTCCATAATGTTTTCGTTGAATAGGGATATATGGATTTGTTTAGTTAAAGTGGGGGTTCATGAGTTGAAAAGTAGGCCCAAGCCCATGGTGAGATACCCGTGTTATATATTGGAGCGGGGAAGTAACAATAAGAATACCAAGGTAGGGTTTGCTGAGGCCGTCACTGCAAAGGAGTAATAGAAGCAACTGAAGCTGAGCAGTTGAACAATGGCCGTCGGGAAAAACAAGCGTATCTCCAAGGGAAAGAAGGGTGGCAAGAAGAAGGCGTATGTCTCCCATTCCCCCTCCCTTTTATTTCTTCTCAAACCATCTTCCAAACTTTTTCTGAATTTGAATTTGTATGTACGTGTTTTGCAGCGCCGATCCCTTTGCCAAGAAGGATTGGTACGATATCAAGGCTCCTTCCGTCTTCCAGGTCAAGAATGTCGGCAAAACCCTCGTCACTCGTACTCAGGGCACCAAGGTCTTCCTTCTTCTCTCCTCTTTTTTATTAATTCATACATGGAAATTAGTAGCTCAGACATGCTCCAATGTGTACGATTTGTGTGTATGGTTCTTGAATGACTGTTCCATTGGATCTACTGCTTTATGTATGAATACATAGCGTTACGCTAGAATGATGTTTAGTTTAGGGTTTACGCAAGGTCAATCTATTTGATTGTTTGTGTGAATGTTGGTATAAATATTGATATGATGGTTCGGTGAAATGATAGATTGCTTCAGAAGGACTCAAACATAGAGTGTTTGAGGTCTCCCTTGCTGATCTTCAAGGGGATGAGGACCACGCCTTCAGGAAGATTAGGTTGAGAGCAGAAGATGTACAAGGGAGGAATGTTCTCACAAATTTCTGGGTATGTTATGTGGCTTAACCTCTTCTATCCTATTTATTATCTTGTATGGTTGTAAGCTGATGGAAACTTTGCCTTTAATCTGTAGGGAATGGATTTCACGACTGACAAGTTGAGGTCACTTGTAAAGAAATGGCAAACTTTGATTGAAGCTCATGTGGATGTCAAGACCACTGATAATTACACTTTGAGGATGTTCTGCATTGGGTTTACCAAGAGACGTTTTAATCAGATGAAAAGAACCTGCTATGCTCAATCAAGCCAGATTCGTCAGGTATGTTAACTGATATGCCATTAAGTTATATGCAAAGTTTGTTCTATTTTGAATTTGAAATGTTCACTGTATAATTAGTTAGTTACCATCAACTTTTATCAGTTATAGAAGACAATATTAATAGGAGTTTAAAGGCTGTGTACTGGACAGTTTTTCCCTTTACTAGTAACTAGTAATGTGTTGGGACATGGTATTCAAATTCTTGCCATTGCCTCAAATTGTCCGCCAAACTTGATGATTCATTTGGCCTTTTTAAAATGGTTGTGGAGGATTATAGCATTTCTGTCGACACAGTAATGCATTTTGGTAATGTTGTGCCCTTGTTTGTCTCCTCAGATTCGCAGGAAGATGAGGGAGATCATGACCAACCAGGCAACCTCCTGTGATCTCAAGGAGTTGGTCCGTAAGTTCATCCCAGAGATGATTGGAAAGGAGATTGAGAAGTCTACTTCTAGCATTTACCCTCTACAAAATGTGTTCATTAGGAAAGTTAAGATACTCAAGGCACCTAAATTTGATCTTGGGAAACTTATGGAGGTATGCCCCTTTTGAGGATTCCATATTTTTGCACATAGGCGATTCTTACACCTGATCAGTAAACTGATGGTATGATGCCTTTGTTGTTCTTTTGCAGGTTCATGGTGATTATTCTGAAGATGTTGGCACTAAGGTAGACAGGCCTGCCGATGAAACAATGGCTGAGGCTGCCACTGAAGTTGTTGGTGCTTAAGTGATAATGGATTTTAGATTGTTTTAGGAATGCTCCTGCTTTTACTAGTTATTTATTTACCAGTTTTGTTTTGACGATGAGAAACATAGTTTTGTTTCCAATCTAAATGTTCGATTTTGGGTCTGCGAATTTTTATTATTTGCTCTGTATTACATGTACTTCAATCTATCCATTTGTTGGTTGGAAAAGGACAAAAGTTCGTGCAATCTATTGCTATGTTTAATCTCTATGCACAATGCGATCTCCCCAGAATAAACTTATGTTTGTTTACGCTACCAGGGCATGCAATCAGAATTTAAGTAGTTTAATAAACATAGCACTATCTTGACACCTAAAATCTGTATAAAAAAAACTCGGGTCTATTAAATTGCTATTGGCTGCAAAAATCAAAATCTATACCATCTATTACGTGATGAGGAGTTGATGTCTTATAATTCTAAAATTTCGTTCCAAAAGTATTGATGTGTTTTACTGTTATTGTGTTTAAGTGTCCATCTTTTTTCATTTCAGTCCTTAAATATAAACAATATATTTCTATTCGTACTCACTTTCACTCTCCCGCCGATAATATTTCAATACCAAACTTTCATAAACATTGTAGTGATATTATTGTTTTAATTTAAAACTTGTATTGTACTAGTATACATATTTCAATTCATAGTTGTTTATTTTTACATAGCATAAATTGTGAATATTTATATTTATATTTGTGTAAAGAATGACTCAATTATATAGTTCTTTTTCTTTCGTTAGTGACTCAAAATTTATAATTAGGGCGTTGTTCTGATTATCTTTGTTTATGTTCTCTTAACTATGTTTTGCCCTAATTTGTTGTGTTGAGCACTCGAGCTTTTTGTTTTTTTTTTTTTTTTTTTTGGTTAAAAAAAAAGTAGTAAAATCTTAAACCCTGGAATTAAAGATGATGGTGTGTCTGCTCTTCCCCTTAGGGACCAGATATTTCCTCAGGATTCCCTCTCTTTGAAAACCGGCATTCTCCAAGTATGGGAACTCGGTGAATGCAGCTTTGATAGCTTGCTTTACAGCCTGAGTGACGATGCCTTTGCCCCCATAGTAACTTGGTTGCAGCGTATTGAATGAAGTCAATGCCCTGCTCTTAGCTTGTGTAGGCTTTTTCGTCAGTGTTCCACACCATGAGATCATCCACATCAGAAAGCCCAAGTGGTCTAAGAGAGAGTTGGAATTTTTATGAGTTAATCCAAAATCCAATCCATATTGTTGGACGAAAATGAAATCCAATCTAATTTAAATTATTGTGATTTTGGGCTTTTGACCAGTTTCTACACCCAATCTTTCTGGGCCTTGGCCCCATCGTATTACCAAAAAAAAATCCCTAGTTCTATGTTTCTTCGGTTTTCTCGCTTTATCATTTAAAATTATGGTTTTTTTTATTTTAAATTATAAAATAGTTATGTTAGAGTGCTACAGTTGTTTCACCTATTTAATGGAATAATGGCATTAATTTATTTAACCCAATACAAAGATAGGAAAATAAATATTGAACAAGCAAATCATGGAGCACCATACTGATATCCACTTAGTTATCTATAGATTTCATCAGTATGTTACAGCTTCAAGCCTTCAACACTCAAACTCATGTTTTCCAGATCAGTTGGAAGAATACTATAGATGGCGGCATCTCTGCTTTTGCCCTTAACATACACATAATTTCTAAGTACACCCTCTCTTTGGAAACCAGCTTTGTCCAAAACCCTCTGAGATGCCAAATTCTGATTGTCAGTCAGAGCTTCAAGCCTTTCTACCTCAGGATACATGCTGAATACAATCTTAACAACTTGCTTCAGAACATGTGTAACAATCCCTTTCCCCCAGTACTCTGAAGCCAGAATATATCCAACTTCAGCTACTTTCTCTCTGTATCTACCTGTTTGCAAGATCACAGAAACCGATCCTATTGCTCGATTATCAAGGCAGATGGCTCTATACCATGAAAATATGTCTGGTATGCAGTTGATATAGTGTATGGCTTCTTCTTTGCTGGTGTAAGGCCCCCAAGTGCAGAACTCTGTCACCTTTGCATCGCTTGACCACACCATGTGATCATCCACGTCAGAAAGATCTGTTTCTCTAAGACTGATCTTAGTTAGATCAATACTCTTACTCTCTTCACTCATCTCGATGCTTTGAATTGATCTTTCAGTGCTGCTGATATATATAGGGAAGAGATACAGTTGTCTAATTATAGAATTGAATTAATGTACGTTGTACACCTCCGTGTACACACCATTTTCAACACGAAAAAATGTAAACATCAGCGTTAATTACAAAGAAAGATGTCAATAGCCGCCTTAATTGAATATGTAAAAAGGAAGTAGTTGAAGATTCCACCACATGGTGCTTGATATTTTTTATTCTAGTTATGGTTTGATACAACTTGTGCAAATGATAAGGCAGAAAATTGTAAGGTTGAAAATGTAAAACACACACAGATCAAACTTGATGATCAAAGATCAGTTGATAGAACACTGAAAATGACCATGTCTCTGCTTTTCCCCCTACGGACTAGATATTTCCTTAGGACTCCCTCCCTTTGGAAACCAGCCTTCTCCAGCACCTTCTGAGATCCCACGTTTTCAACATCAACTAGAGCTTCAAGCCTATCTAAGTGTGGGAACTCGCTGAATGCAACCTTCATCACTTGTTTTACAACATGACTCATAATCCCTTTGGACCAGTATTTGGAACCTAGAACATATCCAAGTTCCGCGGATTTCTCCCTCGATTTATCGGTAGCAGAAGTCATGGAGATGAAGCCAATAGGACGGTCATTAAGGCATATTGCTTTGCCCCATAGGAACTCGGATGCTTTATTTTGAATGAAGTCAATGCCCTGGTCTTTGCTGCTGTGAGGTTCCCAACTGCAAAACTTGGCTACTTTTTCATCACTAGTCCACACCAGGACATCATCAACATCAGAGAGCTCAAGGGTTCGGAAGCTGATTTGTGCCAAATCAACACTCTCTTCTCTGTCTCTCTCCATCATAACTAGCTACTCTTCTGGTTTGGACTATGGACCTTGGAAGCAGTGTTGGCCTATTTATTAAGTGATGATAATATCATTAAGGAAGTTACAAGGAAGAAGGGTATACTTGGAGTAGCCACCAAGCAATGAAGTCAGTCAAAGGAACAACAACAATAAATTATATCAATGCTGCTTTTCGCCATGCTTGACTAGTCATTGATGAAATTATTGTTAATATTCTTTAACTATACTAACAGATAACACATAAGTCACTGAAAAGGGGGGAAAGGAAAAATCTCAACACACCTTAGAAAAAGAATGAAACCACAGTGTATTACAGGGAAATTCTTTAACTATATACATGACACTCAATACTATTCTTTTGAAAGCTAAAAACATAGAAATATGAAAGAAGTTGTTATGATCACATGACAATCTCTCATTTCTTATGATGAAGCTCTCGTATTAATAATAGCTAGGTTAAGAATCAATATGCTACTTGTATAATTGTATTAGTCCTCATTACTTGAAGCCCTTCCACAAAGACAAACTTTTCTGCGCCTTCTGCTATTTTTCTTCCCAGTGTGAATGAAGTCCCTCAGCAAGACAACTGTTGGCCTAGTGATTCTTGTTTTGGTCTTTTTGTTGTTATCATCAGCCAATTTCATCAGGAGATATTGTATGTTCTGCACCTCAAACTGCAACCTTCCTATTTGTTCAGAACTTCTGCAAGCCTGCTCCGTTACTCGCTTTCTTTGGACTTGTCCGGCATTTTCCAACTCCTCAGAGTTGCCCTCTTCAATAGCCTTTGTCAGTTGGTCATTCATGTTTACTTGTTGCATGACAGCTTCCTCAACTTCTTCTATGTGGCTTTTAACTGTTTCATATTCAATTTCATTTAGCTTCTTGCTCCTCTTCTTTGCCACTGGTTTCTTCTTCAAATCCTGCACACTCATTCTGAGAATGGCCAACTTCTGAGCATCTGAGGCCAGCCTCTCCAAGATCTTTCTCTTACCATCCTGAGTCGTCTCTCTTCTAGTTTTCAATTGCATGAGATTGTCAATATTCAGTTCCTTTTCTACCTCCAATTCTGATGAGATTTCACATCTTTCAGAATTCTCTGACTGATGGCATGTGACAATATCATCTGTTGGAGCAGAACTCCGTCTATTTGCTTCACCAACCACTGAATCAGCATAGCAGTCCAGTTGAGCAGTTTCAAGTAACTCAAGCATCTGATCATCTGTTCCACAAAGATGTATCTTGCAGTACTTCGAGTCTAGATCATCTGAGTTGTGATCAAGTGGAATGTCTTTCATCAGTGATCCATTTTCAAACTTTGTTCTCCATGCGCCAAGGTCACGATTGCCCTTGCGCTTCTGTGTATGATCCATCACCACTCTTCTGTAGCCATTTTCTTGGTATGAAGGAACTTCCATATTTGCATATTCAGTAGCTTGTGTTGGAGCTCTTGCATCAACATTTTCAGCTAGACTTTCCTTCTTGACACGTCTTACAATTTCTTCCATCATTGCCTTTTCAACCGCTCTAATCCTCCTTTGCATGCTAAGCAAATCTGAAACTCCAACTGGTATCAGTGCACTCTTTTGTCCTCTTAAATTGTCATTGGTATCTTCTTGGAGACAAGTCTCAAGTACTACATCTGCATCCTGGACAAAATGTTAATGATAGGATTGGATAAGTGGAAATCATAAGTTTATGAACAAACTCTTGACAAAAAGGAAGTAATTTATTGAAGTACACAATAGCTAGTAAAAAGGTCAAAACAGAAGACTACCTTTTGTTCTTCTCTGTTGCCTACAGCATAAGCTTTATTGGTCCAGAGAAGGGAAATGTGTTCCAGAGATGCAAAATCATCTTTTAAAGAGCTTATAGCTGGAATATATGCAGATAACTGTCTCTGGAGTCCTCCAACTTTATTCTCTAGCAAACCAATTCTTTCTGACATCTCTTCAATCACCAAGCTTTTTGCATCACTTTCTTCCCCAAGTCTCTTGCAAACTCCAGCCATCTCATTGACCTTGCTTTTCAACAGTGCTTCACAAATGGATGAAACCTGAAGATCAGAAAAGCATGCTGTAGCCTCAGCCTCCCATTGTTCAACTTCTTTTGTTTTATCCAGCAGCTCTGAATTCAGTGTGTCTTCCTTCACCCTGTGTCGTTCAACTTCATGATGCAGTAATCTCATCTCAGACTGAAAGCTTTTATTTGTTTCATTAAGGTTTTCAATTTCTTTGTTGTGATTCATGCAATTTTCTGAAAATTCAACAATCTTTCTCTCCATATCTTCTTTGATCATTCTTGATTCTTCTTGTTCCATCTTCAGTTCCTCAATAGCTATGCAGAACTCTGTGTTCAATGTCTCTGATGCCTTCAGCCTTTTCTCCATTTCTAACAGCTCTGCTTCTTTCTTCTTAACCAGATTTTCTGAGTTTTCAAGTTGATGACTTAAATGGAAATTTGTGTCTTTGGCTTCCTGCAGCTCTTTGTCCATTCTCTCAATTGACTTGTTCAGATAAACATTCTCTGCTTCTGTCAACTCGAACTTTTTCCTCAACATGCCAAGTTCCTGCTTAAGATCAGATTTCACACGGCTAACATTGCTGAGGCATTCATAAAGTTCTTTTTTTTCAGTGACTTTCTCGGAGACAGACATGTCATAGACCAAACTCAGGTTGCTTAGAGCTAGTATCTCATGAAGAATAGCATTATTCTCATCTTCAGCAGCAGACATTGCATCTTTGAGGTCCAAAACACTCTTAAGCAATAGCCTTTTCTCTTCAAGCAACTTACTATTTTCTTCCTGAAGCACTTGATTTGCTCTCTGTGAGTCTACCAACTCCACATTCTGATCTGCCAATTTGGTCATCAGTTTATTCTCTTTTTCTTCCCCATTGGCTACTTCAGACCTTAGTTGCTTGTTCATCTCCTGAAGTTCAACATTGTCTTTCTGCAGCATAGTATTCTGTTCTCTCACGTTCTCGAGCTCTTGATTCAGCATCTTATTGTCTGATGCCAATTTCTCTCCCTCAGATTGATGCTGACTGAGTGAAGTTTTGAGGACAGAATTCTCTACAAGCAGCT
>JASCZI010211528.1:121012-134881 GCA_036250425.1 Stylosanthes scabra
CTTCTCCTCTTGGCTTCTCACAATAGAACTTTTCAAGCCCTCAATATTGTCCAAAATATGCAATATCGGTATTTCCCCTTGCTTGTTCCCTTTGTCATGCCCACAATCTGGATCAATCTGAAGAGCCCCACAAACTTGATGAACACACATTTTGAACTTTCTAATTTCATGTAACAAGAACTCTACCTCCATCAGTTGCATAAGATTTTCACTCTCCAACTCTGAGATGACTTTATCAGAAAATTTGGATGCCTCAATATGCTTTTCACATTCAATTAATAAGGCCAAGTTGTGCTGCTCCAAATCTTCTATAGAACTTTGCAAAATGAGCATCTCCACCTGAGCATTAACAGCTTTGTCAAGTTCTTCTTCAAATTGTATCTTCCCCAATCGCTGCTCTTCTTGCAGTACATGAACAAGATTCTCCAGTTTCGCCAGGCGAGCATCACTTGATTGTTTCTGAATAGTGTGAGTTTCTTTTTGCACCAAAATTGAAGCACGGAGTTCTTCTATTTGATTGTCAGCATTTTCTTTGTCCTTCTCCACATCAGAATACTTCTCTTCCAAATCTGAGAACCTCTTTTCCAGGTTACCTAGTCCTGCTTCAACACTCTCCAACTGAGATACTAGAACCCTTCTTTCAGTTAGAAGATTGTTCTTGTCATCAGTTAGCAACTTGCACAATTCTTCCAAGTGACTTGATTTAGCCTTTGTACCTTCCAGTTCAATCTTTGCATCTGAAAGGGACTTCTCCAACAAGGTATTCATCTCCAGTTGCTTCTTCATACTTTCCTGGATAATTTGCAACTGTGAAAGCAGAGTTGATTTCTCAGCAACAAGAATGGATTTCTCTTCCTGTAGAACTTCACTGGACTCTTGAAATTTCATAGCTGTTGCCCTTAATCCATCTAACTCATTGTACAATCTATACATGGAAAATTCCATAGAGGCATTTTCTATCAAAATTTCATCCATATCCCTTGACTTTTCACCAAGAGCTTCCTTCTCATTGCGTTCCATTTGACAGAGCTCCTTGAGCTTCGAGTTCTCTCTTTGTAAATCCTTCACTGATTCTGCAAAACATATAGGATTCAAACCTAAAGTTTGTAGTTGTTCCAGCAATGCCTGATATCTACTATTAAGCTCCAGAACATCTTCCTTTATTTGATGAGTTTCCTGCTGTAGGTGATTGCTTTCCTCAGCATTGATAGCAAACTCTTTCTCAAGTTTCTCATAGATCGCCTTCAATTTAGAGATTTCTGTTTGTTGTTTTTTTATTGACATAGAGGAAGAAAAGTTAAGTTCATGCAGAGTTCTGTTTACTTCTGCAATGCCTTCCATTTCTTTCTCATAATCTTGTTTGGAAACCTCCAAGTCCTTCAACAGCTGAAGCCCATATTTTAGCTCCGAAGCAAGATTCCTTTGCTCCTGTTGTGATTGAGAATGTAACTTCTGCAGAATCTGTAGAATGGATTCAATTTGAAGAAAGTTAGAATGCTCTTCATGCATCAGAGCCTGCAGCCTCTCTATCTCAGCATGCTTGTCTAATAGCTCTTGATCTTTTGCAACTATCTTCTGAACCAGATCTTCAGCCTCTAACTGAAGCGATTGGTTTGATTTCTCCAACAGATCACAATGCTTTTCAGCATTCTTAAGCTTTTCAGCCCCTTCCAAGATTTCTCTATTTAGTCGTTCAGAATTCTTTTGGGCATGCAACATTTCCCTCTCCAGTTTAGATATTTTCTCCAAGCACTGCTGGTAAAGTGCTGCTAGAGATTCTTTCTCTTCCTTCAGTTCAGCAAGACTGTTCCTCAGTGCTCTAACTTCCAGTTCTGCCTTTTGAAGTTGCCCGTTTACCGTCCTGGAATCATCCTTGGCAAGGGTAATCTTTGCCTCCAAATCTGATATCTTTTCAAGACACTGCTTGTATTGAAGAAGACCAGCATCCTTCTCAGCTTCCACTCTTCTAAGTTCATGCTTGAGATTTTCAGCATGGCTTTCTGCCTTAACAGCTCTCTCATCAAGTCCCTCCGCTTGCGACTTGGCCAGAGATAACATAGCCTCCAGGTTAGCTATACTTCTTAGACACTGGTTGTACTGAACTAGTCCTGCATCCTTGTCAGCTTCTAGCTCTGCTAGAGCTTCCTTCAATATTTTTATTTCAATTTCAGCTTTACTTGCTCTCTCATCAAGGTCTCCAGCATCTTTTTGTGCCTGGCTAAGATCTCTCTCCATTTGAGATAGCTTCTCCAAACTCTTCTGGTACTGAAGGAAGACAGCATGCTTATCAGACAGTATTTTGGTCAGGGCATTCCTTAAGATTTGAGCTTCAGTTTCTGCACTCCCTGCATGATTCTTTGTGGACAAATCAAGGATTGAAGAAAGTCCATCTGCTTCTTTCTGCAATTCAGCATCAGGGCCTGAAGAATCATCACTTAACATGTAATGTGCTTCATCAGGAAATGCTTCTGCCATGGTCTTATGGGCATGGCGTAGCTCCACTGTTGCATGATCATATCTCTCTGCTAATGCACGGTATGCACGGTAGAACTCCTCAACTAATTTCATGATTTCTGGGCGCTTCTTATAATACATTTCTGCCCGCCTTGCAAATGTATCTGCATCCACTTCCAGGAGCTTTATCATTGCTTTGACTTTTGCATCCATGTCTGCATAAAAAAATAACACAGTATAACATGTTAAGGACCATATTCACAAATCACAATTAATGGATCCTACCAATTCTAAGTTTAAATATCCACTCCACTCCATCATCAATTTATTTTGATGAATTAATCATGGTTCACACTTTTTTTTTTTAGAAAACAGATGATTTCTAATAGACATTATGACAGAATGAAAAAGAAATTTCAAGTTCAGCATTAAAAATAAGATCAAGTTGGACATTGGCATTATGTTCTGATTCTTAGTGCTTCCTATTACTATCTTGTTACTCCTAGCTTCATCTAAAATGCAGAACTGTTTCTATTAGCTTAGTATGGTTGTTTGCCAGAAAATTCAATACAAAATTGCAAACCAGATAACATAACAACTCAAAGTCTGTAATCGATCTATTCGAATTCCGCTAGCACAGTATTGAATCAAGATATAGAGGAAAAGAACACACCTGTGAGGTTTTCCTGAAGCCATTTTGAATTCTTTGGGCTAATGTGGCTATCCCACAACCAAGAATATAAGCGCCTTGACTCAGAATGTGTCAAGGTTGCCATAGCTATGCTGAAGAACAACAGTACAGTTGGTTTTACTTTCGCAAAAGCCTGGTATTGAGTATTGTTCTACTCCAAGACATTTCAGACCAGTTTCTTTATTTACTGCACCTATCATCAAATAAATGGAAATATGTAACTATAGTATAAACAGATGTCTATATCGTCTCCTGTGGCCTAATCAATAAGAAAGAAAGCTTTTTAACATTGATTTTGTATTACCTTCCAATTGGAAGTGGTTTTCTCAGCTGTTCCCACAATTTGATACAAAGTGGCAACTGTCAGAAGGAAATGAACCAGATCAAGCTAGAGGGCCAAAAAACAGAAAGTTATGTCAGACAAGTACTGAACAAGATTACAGTACGAAATATCGAATATGCAACAGAAGGTTCCTTGCTTCATGATGATGCATTTTATCATATGAACAAGAACTAAATATCTATGGACAAGAACTAAATCTTAGCTTCTGCATGTGTAGAATTGCTAGCTTATCGGAAGCAGTTATGCAGAATGATTATTAACCATGAAATGTTAAAGCAGCAAAGAGAAGTACATACACACTAAGAAAAAGGCTATGGCATATAAAAAGAAGGTGAGAAGAAAATTAAAGGCAGTGATCATGAGGCCAAAAAGAAAGAAAAATTAAAGAAGAAGCTGAGATCAAGTAATACTCACCAAGTGAATGAAGGAACTTTGAAGTTGCACAGCTAATTATGATCAAACTGATGAAATGGGTATGAAGCAAACCATGAAAAGCATCAAGCTTTGAAGTTATTAGGATCAAAGACAGCCCCCCAGAATTATGGAATCTGGAAATGGGATTCCCTTGAGCAGGTGAAAATCTTCCATGTTACTACCCCATTTCCATTTCCTGTGAGCTCACACAAAAAATGGAAAATAAAATAAAAATGTTGTCTTTTTTCTTCCTCTCTCACTAGTTTTTGTGAAATAGGTTATTTGGCAATATATTCTTGCGTGTGTCGGCTGTGACGCACGAGCTGTAAAAGGGAACACAGACAAAGACCCACCACAGATTTTAAAAAGAAGAAGAAGAAAAGAAATAATTTTCATTAGTTGTTGAGGTTTTTTATGCTAATCTCTTGTTTATTGCCATAATACTACTAATAATTACGTTTACTGTTATGTTATAGTAACGTTGAAGGAAGAGAATGCGTGCAAATGCAATGCATTCCAACCGTCATTAACGGGATCCAAAGCTATGATTATGTCTTAATTACCTTGATTACTTTTGTGATAATTAGTCATTAATTAACAGCAATGTTGTAACAACGGTCGTGTTCTTCTGGTTTTCAATGGTTAGCTTGAAAGTGAAAAGTATGAAGTGTTGTTACCCTTTTTGAAGAACGAAAGAGAAGTACCAACCTTACATAAACCCGTTTTTAATATGCAAAAACACCATTTTATATTTGGATATATATAATTTAATCACATTTTTCTTAGGAAAATAAATGGTCACGGGAAAATGTTTTGAAAGCATAGAGTGATTTATATATGAGAGTCGTTGTTTTACTCTATCTGTTCGACCTTGAAATAAGTATTGGTTGGTTTCATCTGCTTCTTCCTTTTTTGACTTTGTGACAAAACCGACAATTCAATCCTAGTGGGGATGGAATCATGGAATGGAATAGGTATTATTAGAAGAAAGTAGGATACCATTACAATTATCAAAATATCAATTTTGTCCCTCTATTGAACTTATTTATTTTATATTTTTGACAATGTAATGGTTGGCATGCAAATAGAATGGCACTTTTATAATTACAAATAATTGGACAGATGAGATGCCAATAAAACCAAAAGCAGTTGCAGAGAGATGGTTTGTCTTGTGTAGTTTGTATAAAGGACAATGCATTAAACAAAATTATATATGTCTTAATAAAATAAGCATGCATTGCAGAAAATACTACTTGTGAGTTGTGCATTGTAGGATTGGAGGAGGTACATTTCTTGTTGCCCATGATTAGCGCTAGATTCTGGACTTGTGGCCTAAAGCATGCAGCAATAACAATAAGAATTGGCCACGCATGCATATGCGCCATAGTCAAACATGTTTGGTTAGCAAGTAGTAGTGTGTGTCCCACCTTTTAATTATTCATAAACAGTATCAAATCACAAAACAAATCGTTACTTGGACGGCGAATTCTAATCAGGTAATTAGGTTTGGTAGATACATGAAAACCATAAAATAAACTAAAATATATAGGTTTAATTAATTTATCAGTTACTAAGATTAATTAAACAGATATAATGAGCTTATTAAGTTGGTTTGACGATGTTGACTTTTTGACGGAACAGATCAGATAATGTGATTAATAATGAAGTATGATTGAGTGATAAAGCTGGCATTGAATCCAAGTAACAAAGGGGAATATAGATTATGAGGATCACAATCACATGGCTTAATTGAGAATTAAAAATGGTATCCACAAGGTAAGGCAGGCAATGATATAACTTTAAGCACACTGCTGTAATCTTCTTGCCTTGTTTAGCATACAAGGTACTATTCTACTTGATGTTACACCCTAACCAAGTTTGGATGCTTTTAACACACCGTATTTGAAGAAGTAGGAAGAACCCCATTGTGGACAAGGCACTCCACATTGGTCCCATCCTCATACAGTCATACTCATATCCCAAAAGATCAGGAATCAGATACTGTGTTTAATTTTTCTTTCTTTCTTTTGCCTTAGAGTGTGGCTTTTCAAGCTCAAGCATTACCCAAAAAGAAAAAGTTTTTCAAGCTGAAGCAAAAACTGTTTTGTATTGGGTTTGGAAATAATAATGCCAAATTATTTGGTAACCTAATCATAACCTGCTCTGCTGTAAGCCTGTTACAGAGAAAGTAACACTAACATTAACAAAATAAAAGGGACGCATCATTTCCCATTTTTTTCACCACCATCCACAAGCAACAACACTCAATGCCTAATAATAATAATAATAAGGATAATGCTATTTGAACAAGTGGTTTTGGCTAATTAAATTTGACAAAGTGATTTATTTTTATATTAAATAAAATATTATTCGGTGTCAAATAATATAAAAATAAATGACTTAATTGAATTTGATTGGCGAAAACCACTTATTCACATAGAATCATTGTAATAATAATAAAAAAACTGTGTTAGGATATAAATATTACATTGAAGTTGTTCTTGATAATCCCTAGTGTCATACAACTTACTGTATTATGCAACTCATATATAATTTGGTATAGTTTGTCATAAATTCTTAGCTTGAATCTTGAGAATTAGGAAAATCAAGGTACAATTTAGTGTGGGTAATATCTATGCATCTCACAAAATCATGTTCTCGATGATGTGGTCAAATAGGAAAGCGCCTCCCTTATTGTCACAGGCAAATTAAATAAGTAATAATGTTAGTTGGAACAATCTTTCGACTATCATTCACACCTTATTTTATTTTTACTTTTAAAAATGCATAACAATATAATTAATTATTGTAAGCAATTCCTGCTAGTTCCATTAGTTTAATTTATCCTAAAGAAATTTTGAGCATTTTTTAGGGTGGAGGGGTTGTCAGCGTCTATTATTTAAGTATGAATTATTAAAGCTTGCGTACACATACCCTGAAGGGAAGGAATCAAATCTCATAGAGTGGAGATAAAGAAGAAGCAACAAAACAATTTTGGCTTGAGCTCTAGTTTATTTAAGAGGGTGGCACTTCGCTTCAATTCAGCAGATCCAAATCTGAAGGAGAATGATCAAAAGGACCACATCACCAGAAAATGGGTTCCGTCTACATAGTTGATTAAGACCAATCAAGGATGCCGACAAAGACTTCTGTTTTCATATGCACCAATGAATGATGAAAAAAGAAATGTTAAATCCCATACTCAACTAAAACTTTCCTTCATATTACAAAGATGTTGAAATTTATGATTCTGACCAATAAAAATAAGGTAGAATTACTAATCTTGATCCATAAATAAGTGGGGTTTAATATGGAGACTAACTGTATAGTAAATGTTAATATGAAAAATTCACTTTGTTTTCTTTATTTTTTTTTAAATCCCTCACTTATGTCAAAATATAATTTTTTTCCCCAACATGTGATGTCCAGTTAAATTTTCTTCTTTTCATAAATCATGAATGCAAGAGCCCATTAGCCCAATATAAGAATTTTGATCTTCTTTTTTTGGTATTTGAATTTTGATCATCTTTTTTTTTGGTAACAGAATTTTGATCATCTTTATTCGGCTGTAAATGTTGTTACATTTTAACCCAATTGCAACAAAACGCCCATTCATTCTCTTTGGGAACAAAATTTCTTAGTCCCAAACAAATATATTAAATGTTGGGCTGCAGGGGAGACGGTTGAAGGCTATACATGGTCCATTTCTAAAAAATAAGAAAAGGGCAATGCCGAATGGGCTGGGGATGACTTTCCGGGTTGGGGATGTCCGGGACTGGAGGAGATGATCGGGTTCGGGTCTTGTTTCGTCGGATCTTTTTTGTTGGGCTGTGCCCTGGAATCCAAAAAAATAAGATAAGCCGGTATCCTGAGTAGATTGATGGTATCATGGTAATGTGAGCGCAGTGATGACATTACCATTGAGAGAGAAAAGAGCATGCTCTGACCAAAAAAAAAAAAAAGAAAAGAGCATGCCAAATGCTAGACCTTAGTTTAGTGATGATATTCTATATTTCTATGTCTTATATCAAGTGTATTCGAGTTCAAAATTTAGTTGAAATCAACTGATGGATAAGAACCTACAGTGTTGAGTGTGTAGACGTATAATGTGCCTAAGTTTGTGATTTTTTTTTTTTTTGGGTGTCCTAAGTTTGTGATATAATGCTTAAAATTTAAGGCTATTCAATTATCTAAATAAAAAAACCTTAACCATAAAAGAAACGGATAAATTTCTTAATTTAATATCTCAAAGGGATAAAATTTGAGGCTATTCAATTTCTTAGATCAAAACAATGAGCAAAGCTATAATTTCTCAGAGAGGGAACCATACTGATTATGAAAATGATTATAAAGTTTATAACCATTACTTGAATAAATGCTAACTAGTTGAAAGAAGTCAACAAATATTAAGAAAGAGAAAAAGAAACCTAAACTATACATCAGCATAGACGGTAACTTTAGCATATGACTACAAACTAATAACAATGGGAAAGGAAAAAGTTTTGACTATTAATTATTAAAATAAGCCTAGGCATCAATGTATTCATTGTGTTTCATATCTACTAGGCTAACATACTAAGTATATAAATAATGAAAATAAAATTTTTTTTTTTTTTTGGGATGAATGCATTGATGCATGTACACTTAGTGTTACCCTAACTATTAATTATCAACTAAAAAACAATGTAGCACAGTGCTAGGGATTATCATGATCAGTAAGAAAAGGAAAAGAAGGAATGGATTGTAATATCAGCTTTCTGCCACCTCGAGATGATGGTATCAAGTCACAGCTAGGAGAGGAGATCCTCTTCCCATTTGGAGAAGAAGTTTTGATGCATGTCGTCGGAGACCTATCGCTTGCTCTTAGGCCGACAGCATCTGGCATTTCCTCCTCCAAAACAGCTTGAAAATGCTTAGGTTGCTGAGACAAGAGAGTGTTTGGTTTCCCAAGCTTCTGCCCGGCATCTGCTTTTTCACGCTCCTCTGTTTCTTCTTCTGGCTCAGCTTCTACTCCCATAGAATTAGAACCTGAAACAATAAAACAGTTAGTCAAAAACAGATATTGTTCAAGTTTGGTGATTTTCATGAGTATTTGATTTACAAAAGAAGGGACAACTCACCATCCTTTCTACCAAATGTGTTCTTGCACCCTTCACATCTACAGCTTTCCGAACATCCAACACCAGCCTTCAAAAAAACAAAACCCAATACCATTTGTAACTAATATTATAACTAAAACTTGGAGGAACTCATGATATATAGCAAGGATCAATGAATACCTGAAAGCATTCACAGTATTTCTTTAGGCAGACTGATTTCTTGCAGTTGCATCCTCTCTTGTGTCGTGCTGATGCTGGAGTTTTATTTGGATCAATCTGGAAGAGGGAAAATAGATAAATCAGTACAGTTTAGAATAAGAATAAATTTCCACAGGCATAACAAAAAAAAAGGTTAAAGTTTAATTTCTGACCCCAATTTCAGGTGAGCTTGTGACTATTTTAGGAGCAAAAGCAAGAGGGTTGCGAGACTCAATCTGCTTGCGAGTTTGAAGAATGATGTCTTGATGAATATGTTTGTTGTAGCAATTCTGACAGGAGCAGTCGTCTTTGCAGTATTCACCTCTAGCAAAGCACTCGCAATATCTGATTTTAAAAAAAAACATAAGCAACACAATTCAATTTACTTATGCAAATTAATTTATTATTATTATTGTTATTTTGATTACAAAGCAGTTCTTCAACTTACAACTTCAAACATTTTGATTTCTTGCATTTGCAACCCTTGCAGCCTCCGGTCTCAGCCGCATCGAACTTACGCCTGCAAATCCAACTTGGCATCAAGCTAATGGTAAGGAACAGAGATAGAGATTATCAAACATAGATAAGCAATTCACAATCTCGCTTGCCTTTTCTTTCTGGGGCTATTCTGATTGAAATCTTCACCAATGGTGGAATCAGATGCCGGGGAACAATCCTCTGCTAGCTGAGACCCGAAGACAGATGAATCCAGTTCCATTGCCAGTGCACCTTGATGTTCATGGCTTCTAAAGAATTGCAAGGAAGAAGTGCAGCTGGGAAGACTAACAGGAATTCCACAAGACAACTTGTCATTATTTATGACTTTCTTGTCTAATTTTAGGCCTTCAAATGCTTCCAAATCTAAACCACTTCCAGGCAAAATGCATTTCGGTGAACTGCTATTGCTTTTTGCAGGAACAAGTTGCTTTTCATTAGCCAGACTCTTCTCATCAGAATGTATCACCGAACCCAATTTTAAATGATCATCTGAGTTCTTTCTTGGCAAATTGGACTTCTTAAAGTTTAGATATCGTCTCCGCGTAACAAACTTCGAATAAAAGAAGACAGAGCTTTTATGTGATTGAAAAATATAAAAGCAGACAAACATACATAATTTATTTTTGCCTATAACTAAGAAACTAGATTTTAGTATAATATTCATAATTCAGTCACAACACTAACTGAATTTAGTTAGCTACCTCAGCGTATGGTTTCTGCTCAACAGGACGATTATCTTTCAAACCATACTGCGATATCAGAGGCATAGAACGGTCTACCGGTGGATTTTGCATTAAACCCTTTAAAGTTGCGTTATTTGTAAAGAACAAATCAGTGTCTCCGGACACTGAATTATCCCAGCGTCTCCACCCTTTAAACTCTGATTCTTGACTCTTTGAATCAAAGAGAGAAAACCCCTGATTAAGCAATTCCCTTTCATTTGGATCAATTCTGAAACTTTCCTGAACATAGGCAAA
Organism: Stylosanthes scabra; assembly: GCA_036250425.1. Classification (NCBI taxonomy): domain Eukaryota; kingdom Viridiplantae; phylum Streptophyta; class Magnoliopsida; order Fabales; family Fabaceae; genus Stylosanthes; species Stylosanthes scabra. Next base: position 131,687 of record JASCZI010211528.1, read on the forward strand.
ATTTGCTTTTGCCTCACCATGCAATCCCAGAAGAGGGTTAGTCTCATGACCAGGATCATAGCCAGGGTTACCATAATTATTATATTTCAAGGCCTGTGGTATCTCAGCTGAAAACTCTGTGTGCTGACCAGGTAGAGGAACCGAATCATCTGCTACAGGAATTCCTACAAGAGCATTTTCCTGAGATTCACTCGAGTTATGATATGAATGAATTGAATCTGCAATAGTCCCTTCATTTGTCTGAAATTTATTCAGATCTTCAGATGAGACCTCAGGCCTTGATGTAGCAAGAGGATTATGGCTAGAGATGTAAATAATAAGTGATAATCAGAAACGGTTCATTGAACAGTCTTCATAAAGATATAAATAAACAAAAAATTATCAAACAAGAAAGTGAGAAAAATAATTTGAACATCACCTCCTGAGAAATCTTGGTTCCTTGAAACAGTTGAGATGGGGTGAAGTAAATACACGCGGAGGGGATGGAAAGCTGCCTGAGCTAAATGTTTGACTAATCTGAGCAGACTTCATGGGCTTTATAGGCGATAAACCGTTCATAAAGATGAATACAGGTTCATCCTGCAGCGAGAAAAGAGAAGAAAAAAATATAGTTACAAGTAGATTAATTTTAAGTATTAATTCATGTGAGAACGTATAATCTAAGGCAAGGAACAAATACAGAAAATGACAGTGTAGTTTACCATTACAAATATACATATCAGCGAGGGATTGCTCATTCAGCATCATAATTATGGGAAAAGATAATTGTAGCCATTGGAACGTAACATTGACCTACCCGAGGAATTTCCATTGACTCCAAAACACAAGATACTAAATAAATAATAAAAGATGGTTGTAAAAGAAATTGAAAACTGAGACCAACATATAACCTCTTAACATTTTTTAGGGTAAATTTATTTTACCTGTATAAAAAGTAATTTTCTGAAAATCAAAATCCATATAATTTAGACTGTATAGTATGAATTGCTAGCTGAAGAGAGAGAGAGCGTTTTCCCTGTAGGGCAAAAAAGGAAAGACATGCAGAGAAGGGAGAATAGGAGGAGGAAGAGGGGAAGAGGAAGTAAAAGAAAAACCTCGAAAGGAGAGATGGAAGGGTTCGTCTTCGGCGTGTCCATTCCGATTACTGAGAATATCAGAGACACAATTCAACAAACAGTGTGAGTGTCCCTTATAAGTGAGGTCAGACTCAGAGGTGTACACTGTAGAATATCTATCTCTTTCTCTATTTCGGTTGAGAAAATAGCGCTGGCTGTTATCCAGAGAGAGAGAGAGTGTTTGAAGAAGCGGAAGGCGGGAGAAGAGGATTTACCATTTATCTATTTCCCGGGGACTACCCACTACCTCACAATTGACAATTCCACTTCTTCCTCCTTTTTAGTGGGCCTAAGCCTAAATAATAAGAATTATAAAGAGAAGATTATACTAATTATATTTAGGGTTTAGGGTTTTAAAATGTAAAATTACTAAATTAGGTGGTATATACTAAAAAATTAGTATATATTTACGTTTTTACCGCTGTGCATTTTGATTTGGTGCAAGCATTTATGATTTAATCATATTAATCTATCACTAAATGAAATAGTACTATATCTTCAGTTACTTGTATCGCAAACTTCTTATTTTAATATTGTAATTAATTAATTAATTGCTTCCGAGATTGAATGTGCTTTGCTGTGAATATATGTTATATAACTTGTGATTAAAAATGCCAATTAATAAGTGACCAATGGGATAACAGAAGATATACCTTCTTATATGATACGGTAAAATGATATAGTGAGTGTCCAATAACTAATTAAACTAATGAGCATTTTTTGTGGCCGGTGACCACGGACTATAATTTTTCTAACAAACTTTTGCTCTAATTCATAACTCATCATTAAATGTATTGACTCTCATATATATTGATTCTTAAGATATTTTCTAAATCAAATTTGTGAGCAAATGCACCAAAATAGTTAGTATTTCAATCACAATAATAATATGTTTATTTTATATATTATATTTCCAAGGAGATTGCTATTAAAGTAATTAGAAAAAAATTACTTTTCTAAAATTCTCTTATGTCTCAATACAGGAATAAGAAATCAATGCCATTTAAATTTCAATTGTCACTAAAATACCCATTCACAAAGATGTGATGAATTATTGGATAGTTTGGTAAAAATGTGTTGAATTAGTTTGATCAATAGAAGAAAAAATGACTAACTCTTTTTTCTTTTTAAATTTCACTGTAAACATCCAAAACTGTTTTTAGGGAGAGAAATCAAGATTGTTTAAATTATCCTCCTTTATTCATTTTCTCCAGTGATAAAAAATGATTAAATATAATAATTCGAAATAACATAAAACAAAAAAAATGACACTATAATTATAATCACTTTATTTTTAAAAAAAAGTTCTTATAAAGAGAAGCAATTATAAACTCCATGTAGCTAATTAGTTGATATAAATTGCTTTTATATTTTAAATAATAAAACAAAATTGCGAGAGCATTAGCAAAACAGTCTATAATAATGCGGGCAGAGTCCTGAAGTTAGTTAGGATAAAAGTAAAGATGGCATGGAGGCAAATTTGAAAAAGGTTTTGTGATATTGTCTGATGCTAAAGTGGCAAGGGGAATTAACAGCGCAATACCACACCACACTCACTTCAAGGCATCCAATTTTAGTACCTACAACGTTAACGTTAATGTGAGTTGGTCTCTGTTGGTTGGGCCGCTCACATCAATCCTTCTTTTTTGTCTTTTCTTTTCCCTAAACCATATGCTAAACTAACTAATAATCCTAATTTTCATCTCCTATGGGTCCCATCTCAATGGATGACTTCCATGCATCAGAAGTTAAAAGCCTCAAGTTTTTTTTTTGGTGACATAAAAAGCCTCAAGTTTTGCTAATTCTATTATTTTCTCTTTCTTGTTCATTACATATGATGCTAAAACCTAAAAGCCGAGTCAAAATATCAAATTAAACACTAACTTCACCTTACACATCAGTTTTATACTTTAATTATTTTTTAAACCAAAGTCTTTTTTTTGGACTTGATTAAACCAAAGTCTAAAAGCACTAGTTAAAATTTCTGAAGTCTATGTTTTTTCCCTAATAAATTGAAAGATGGATAGCATATATACACACAAATTGCATATATATATATATATATATATATATATATATA
>JASCZI010211529.1:0-60504 GCA_036250425.1 Stylosanthes scabra
ATATATATATATATATATATATATATATATATATATATATATATATATATATATATATATATTTCTTAAATTTATCCGCTAAACAACATGACTACAAGTCTTTTAAAACTTTTATTAACTTCTAGAAAGGGGATATTGACACACTATTTTTACAAAAACAACTACTTAAGTACTTATTAATTAGTTTTTTGCTTAATTCTGTAAGACATCCATAATTCTATTTCATAATTTCATTGTCAAACTATTATCATTGGCTCATTATTTAATTTTTTAGTTACAGACTCATGACTTATTTAAATTTATTATATTAGTACATTTGTTCCATTTTCTTAAAAAATGTGTTTAGGTACGTAATGTTCTTTTCCTAATTCATATGGGTCATTTTCACATAAGGCACATCAAATTTACATTGGCTTATTGATAAAAACCAAAGGCCAACAACAAAATGAAAATACACAAACTAATATAAAAGCACTTTTGGGGTATATTCTTGGCATATAAAAACATAAACCAAATGAGATCTTTTAGTACAAGAGGATCATGGTAATTTATTAATTATTATAGTTGCATCCACCTTATCCCATTCCAAAGGCTCATTGTTTTTTATCACCACATCAATCATTCTCACTCCATCTTCATTCCAACTTCATCTACTAAGGAAAAGGTTTACACTGTTAATCCCCTTCTTAGAAGTGTTTTCTTGCCAAGTAAAGGAAATATCACCCATAACATGACAAAAAATGAAAGCATCTACATCCAATCTTAAAAGGCAACGAGAATATTTTCGTGTACATTATATCAATAAGGTGATGTGGGGATTCCGATGAGATTGTTAACAGCCACCCCCACGGCCTTGAATTTTGCTTAAAACATGATTATTTTTTTATGAAACATTCTTCGAACCATGAAATATATAATTCGGATAAAGGCCAAAGCAATGTACTTCTGAATACTAACATTTCCTTCGTCGAAATATAAGCTGCACAAGTAAGACCAGCGTAAAGTAAAAACTCCTTTAAGATGAAAATCCGAACTGAAAATAACTGTTTCACTGGTCTATTGATGTTTCTTTCCAGATAAAGTCTCAGAAATGTAGTCTTATCTCTTGGTAAACCTGCTTCGCCTATTTGTTCTAGTTGGAGTCGCATGGTAAACCATATCCATAGCTCTTTCCAGACCCTGCTCTTCTTCATCACTGGTTTCATCGGATCTCCATCTAGGTCCGCCATTGATATTTTCTCTGGCGTCCAATCTAGTCTCCGATTGGCTGTAGAAATGTTCAGAAAGGACTCAGTGCAAACAAATATTTAACACTTTGGTGAATGTTCAAAAGCATTGTAAGATTGCAGAAGGGAATGTACATGTGGAAATTATACGAAATATGTTGTAAAAATAAAAGAACAGGCAGTGAGCAAAAGAAGAAACAGGTAACATATTCTCACCTCCAAGAAACATCCATTGGATCATTAGCAGACACTGTATTCCAACTCCTATCAGTTATATGTGATTGGACACTCCTACTAGATATATTATTATTAGGAAGGTTATCGGCAAATTCTTTGGAATGGCTGCGCAAGGATCCAACAAGGGGTGTTGCTGAAGGCTTCAAGGAGTACAAAGGACTGGATTTTTTAGTATGCACACTCCCTTCATCTGGTGAGATTGTGTCCAACATAGTTTCTCGGGAATTGTTTGGTGACATTCTGTTAGCACCCTTCAGAGCTGAATCATTCACGAAACGGATCATATGATTCTTTGGAGTTGGAGTGTGATCATACCTAAGGATTTTGCCACTTTTACCTTGATTATTTGAAAACCTCATCTTACTAGTGATTAATCCTTCATGACGATCTGATGGGGTGCCAAAACTACCAAATTCGGGGCCAATAGTAGGAAAAGGCATGCCTAATTTGTTTGAAGTTCCCAAGGTCGATGAATTCAACAAACTAAATGTATGATCTCCATGCAGCATGTCGGAAGAATCTGTGGATGAGGGAATCAATAGACTGGTTGACTGGGATTCCCGAGTCTGAGGAACATCCATTTTTGAAGGAATTGTAACTTCTTCATGAGATGTAATACCCCCTTGGGTCAAATTTCCACTTCTCAGTTGTTGCTGCTCAACCTCTGGAAGCAACTCCAAGCACCTATTCTGTCTCATTCAAATAAAAGAATATTTAATGAACTAATGTTAATTATAGTAATACAGTGACTGCTAGCCATAAATAACAAATGATAGTATTCCAAGTAAAAAAAATATAAATTCGTGAAAGATTTGAAAGATTATATATATATATCACTTACAATCAATTTGGACCTCCATTGATTAGCTGATTCTAGTCTTGGTAGAAATTCTTCTTGGATAGAACCCTTTGAAATGGCATCTTGCTCCAGCTTTTCAAGTTGAACATGAACTTGGTATGCTTCAGGGTATCTGTAACGCTGAACAGAGAGAAGTTTATAAGCTACAAATTCGTTATCATGTAACTCGAGTAAAATTATAATCGTAATTCAGAAAGGAGCTAAAATACAGTGTCATCCCTCCCCCCCAACAAAAAAATAAAAGGTACACACATACAGAGAGAGAAAGGGTAAAGAAAACAGAATTTTAAGATACACCAAGTTCACGTCTATGCAATTTGGTAACCCAATTGGAAGCAGAGTATATATGAGCATACAGTATAACAGAGATTAAACTGACATATTATGATCCATTTATTTGGCTATTGATGCCAGATATCACTTATATGCAAGAAAGGTGTAAGATTCAGATGTTATCATTCATATTCACTAAAATTCCTATGCTAAAAATACGGATGAGATCAAAAAAATACATTATTATGGATCAAGAAAATCCAGGAAGCAAATTTCACAAAGGATCCGATTCAGCAAGGGAATTGCATGCAAATTTGGTAAGCAAAAAGTGGTTTCTGTCCCTAACTAGTCAATATGTAAGAATAAGTTACCAGGAACTACATCATGCACTTGAATATGGTGAGAGTTTGGGCATGTAAAGTGAACAAGAGTTTCCAAAATACAACTGAAAATAACACAACAAGAAGTACCTGCAAATAAAAAACAACAAGAAGACTTCCAGTGGTCCTCAGGGGCTCCTCAGTAGCATAATCTAAAAGACTCTTGTGTATATATTTCTCTTCTTCAGAATTCCATGGCAGTTCTAGCATTCGATCCACCAAGTTCCTCCTAATACAGAGGCAGCAAATCTCAGTCACCAAGACCTCCACCCAATAACTAAATTGCCCTTTTGGTACATCAGGAGTCTCCATAGGTGCTCCTTTATTGAAATTCTTTTCCTTCACTCTTGTGCAGAGAATCCTCTGATGCATAAATGCTTCAGTCAGAAGTCCACACTCAATCCTCACACGAACTGCAGTGACAGCATCACTAAGTGAAATATTATGAGGTCCACCATCACGACCAGCCCACCTTAAAACCATCAGAGCTGTATCAGGGCTATTCCTTTCTAACAGTACTTCAGCAATTTTAGGATGTGATGCTGCACCAGAGATTTCAGGAAGAAGGCGACAAGCTTCCTAACAGAATAATAAAATACATTATTCTCAAAAGAAAAGCAACGGGTCAACCTTAACTGAAAATATTACAAAATGTAACATGGTCATTGAATAAGGACTCCAAGACACCTCATAGCTCCTCATTCTTCTTTTCAGGAGAGATTCCTGGTAGACTCAACAAACAGCTGCATCTTGACTTTGATAAATACTAGACCATTTAATTAAATCGGAAAAAATAGCATAAGTAACATCTACAACTAAAATCCCAATTACACTCTTACCACTTTATTTGATGACCATAAAGTGGCTAGAATTTTTTTCCTTATACCAATATGATGCTTATCAATAGTCAGCAGCTAAAGGAAATTAGTGAACCAAACTTGATACAAATAGAATCAGCATTTCCACCCCCCCAAAAAAAATAATAATAAAAAATAAACGGCTAAAATAGGCATTGGGACTCATCGAACACAATATTATGTTATAGTCACCTGTAAAGCCTCCTCTGTATCATCATCCAGTAGATAAAAAGTCAAAGACTCAAGCAACGAATGCCTGCTAATATTAAATGTCACTGCAAAATCCTCTATTATCTCTCTCCATTCTTCATCAGGAATTGTCCAGTGGCGATCATACAAATAATACAGAAACTATAGAAGTTAAGAAAAGGCATGAGCATTGTTATGAATTACAACTATTACCACCAAAAAATCCAACATCCCACACCCACTATAAAAGGAAAAGGTAGAAGGATACAATTGCTTGTTTGGCAAGCACAACATCAGAACTTCCACGTAAAAAGAGAAAGTCGGCAGCAGCATGGAGATCTTTGAATGGATAGCAACCCAACACTCTATCAGTATCAGACTGGAAAATGAGTGCTGCATCCTTCTGCAAAGATGCAACATCACCTCCCTGTATTAAGCCCTCCTCCAAATCAAGATTATTCAGTGCATCTTCAATAAATAGAGATCCAACATGTCCTGTTGGCTCCACAGATTGACTTATTGCATCTGGCCAAGCACGTCTAACTGCCTCTGATTTCCGTTTGCGGACATCTGAAGCCCATGATGAACTATCAGAAAAACGAGATCTCACATTCTCCAAAAAATTATGTCTTGTACACCAGACAATAATCTCCAGATGCTGGATTGGACAATTGAAAGAACAAATCAGTGGCCGGTATGAAGATTGCAAAATGAGCTCTCTTTATTCTTCAGGCTCCTTATTTACAGGCAGAGAGGGTGAAGAGAGAGGAAGCTCAACAGGCTTGGCATACAATATTAATTAAAGACCAAGTATAAATGGCCAAATATCAGTCCCTTCTACAGAAGGCCCTCGTCATACACAAACATGAAAATGTGAATATAGCAGTCAAGGTTCACTGTAGTAAACCATACTTTAAGATTGCAATATAAACCCCATACAACATATAATACCCAACCATTACTATAACAAAGATCATGAAGACAATGGCTAAAAGTAACATACGAAGGAGATAATATCTGCATATTTATCATGATGATTTCTCAGCTGATCAATGTCATCCAAGCAAGCAATAAGTGGAAAACTAAAATATCAACTAAAATAAATAAATAAATAAATAAAAACAGTAATACAAAACACTCCATCAAACAAAAAATCTTGCAAGGCTAAACCTGCTTTGTCTTTAACACGCTCTCTTGGAGATGGTGCAAATCATGAAGTTGTGCTGAAAGAGTACCCTTAAAAGATGATTCCAAAATGTCTAGCACATTTGATATGCCCTTCAAGTGTAATGAATATCTAAGAAGTGAACCCAATTTCTCTTTCATTTGAAAAACTTCAAGATGATCTGGGACACATTGTTAGGGAGCACAATACCTCAGAAGCACAAAATATACATGCTAATAACTAGCTTTAGATACCAACAGTTAAAAAAAGCTTAGAGGATACAAATTCCCTGTAGTTCAGTTACGATGTTTGTGAATGTCCTCTTGCACCAATCCTTCACTACCACTTCATCCAACAAAAATGCTATAACAGGATCACTGGAACCGGCAGTTTCATCCATACATACATCTGTGATGTCTGAAATTTTTTGGTTCAAGAAAATGCAAAGTAGACAAAGAGAAGGGGGCATGAAAAACAACAGAACAAACACATAAAAATAATCTTGTGTAATTTTTTTTCTTTGCGGTTGTTCGGCTGGAGAAGGGAATAGGGATGGATGACAAATGACAATGTATAAAAGGATACAGTGGCAAATCAAAGAAACCAAGTTATTCTCAAGTGCAACGTCGAACAAAGAATAAAGACGCTGTTTCTCTCCGTCTTCTATTTCTTGAAATCTCTCATCACACCTTTTGGAAATAAGGCCGGCTTCTATGCACTCGTAATAAAGTCGGAGACGCAATCTATCGCTGCTCTTTGGAATTGGGATTCTACAAATTGGGCAGATATCACAGCGTTGACTACACTCTTCACATAAAGAGGCATGCCCGCATGAATTCAACAAGTGAAGGACATAGCGACCACAGCTTCTCAAGTCTCTAGTTGCTCGGCAGTGCTCAACTTTGGCTTCTTTCCACAACTCAATTAGATCAATGGATGCCAAGCGTTCCAATGTGGCCTGAAAATTAAATGCCACAAGCATCTCATTTTTCTTTTCCCATCTCATTTACTGTTATTATTTGACAAATATGAAATGCAAACCTCTATTCCGGTCGATAACATGAAAAGCAGAAACTAACTAATTCCAAGTTCTACATAAAATACAGTTCCCTTCTGCATCTAAACAGGTATGACTCATTTCCAGTGCCTTGCAAAAAAAATTACGAGTAAGCCTACTGAAGGAAGGACAGGTCTCAATTGTTTAGTAGATTAGGCTCCATATGCAAGATTCACTAACAGTAATCTAAATTACTACAGTGGTCTCAGTTTGTAATGTAGAGTTGGAAGTGAACGAAATTTTCAATGCATATCAAAGCATCGCAACCAAAAAAATAAATAAATAACAAGAGAACAATTCAGCGATTAAAACCACCCTTGCATGAAGAACTAAACAATAACTCATGCTCAAAGATCAAATCAATGCGGAATCCAATTTGAAGCTCAGCTCACAGATTGAAGTAAACACACGCAGTATGCAGCAGAAGCAGATGCCAAAAAAAAAAAGTATTCCAATATGGACAAATGAGGAGGGGAATATACGAATAAATTGGAAACAAACGGTGCCATAGTGATTGGCAGCTAGGGTTTTATGAAGCAGCTCAAAAGAACAACTAGTGCAAGGGTGAGTACCTGAACTAATGGACTACTGTAGTTTGGTTGCAGCTTCGGCGACGAAGATCTAGCAGTGGCGGTGGCACCGGAGTTGGACGGAGCTGTGGCGGGCCCATTGAGCCTCCTATCCATTTTGGCAGAGATAGTGGCGACGCTGAGCTCAAGAGTAGTGAGATTTTAATTTTATGCTCCAAAGGAAGCTGCCAGCTGAAATAGGTAAACGTTGCCGTATTACAGTTCAGTGAAGGTCCCCTTTACATACAGTACATGTGCTCCCAACTCAACTCACAAAGACACAAACCGCTGTGCTTCTCGGAGAGGGAAACTCTCCCACAGATTGGAAATTTGGAATTGAAGGGTTTTTCTTTTTTTTTTTTGGTCATGGAATTGAAGGGTTTTTCAAACACTCTACATTTTTTTTATTTATTTTCCGTTATCACTTTTAGTCGTTTACGTTGGTTTAGGCCGAGTTCCTACTTTGTTATACATGGGCCCAATAGGGTTGAAACCCAATTTGGACTTACGCCAGCCAGGCAGCATGTCAATGTTTCTCGTTAGAACTTAGAAGTTGTACCTCCTGTCCAAAAAAAATGTTGTACCTGGACACAGAAAAAAAAGGTTTTTTTTGTCTGTGTAGTGTAATGTATGACTAAAAACAGTGCTAGTTTTTTTGTAATCTATTGCTAAATATTGTGACTCACCTAACTTTTTGGTTTGGGCCTGAGTTATGGCCCTGACCTTGACCCAAGAAAAAAAATAATACTATATAACCAATATTGAGAAGTCCTTAAGAATTTAATAATTAAGTTATCATCTAAAATTAAAAAAATTTATCATTCGGAATTAAAAACTTTAATTTGTTATATATAAAAGATTAGGAAAAGTACTAATGAGCTTCAAAATTTTAACTTTAATCAATTGTGCTATAAGTCTAGACAAAAAAAAACAAAAAAAATACTTTTCATATCATGTTAACAATATAGTAAATATGCAAATGCATTTTATTTACTTAAATCCTTTGTATTATAAATAAATAAATTTCATATGAAGCAGTTGAAATCTAGTTATCATTATTCAAAAAACAATGCAATAGCAGTGATGGTTAATGGCATTGGATTGGACATTGGTGATGCGTAACCATCAAATGCTCCCTGAAGCAAGACACCACCGCATTCCCAAAATAAAGTTAACAGGACCGAAACGAAATATGAGAAAAGAAAAGGGGCAAAATACAAAAAAAGAAAATAAGGTTGCAAAAAATTGTAGCGTAGAAGGAAGTGTTGAGGAGCTGGGTTTTGCATTGCCATATTTACAGAGCCACTTCACCACTCTCACTCACTCTGCTGCAGCACCCATCCATCACACATTCTTCACTTCCCCCCACTCTCTCTCTCTCTCTCTCTCTCTAGGGTTTCAGTTCACCTTCTTGCCTTTCTCTTTCTTTCTCCCTCTCTTCTCGAGAGACCTTCTTCTTCTTCTTCTTTTCTTCTTTTCGGTTTTGTTTGGCCTCGAACGGAAGCTTAGCTAAGGCGTAATAAGGTTCCCCGAATGGCGACGGCACCGGTCAAGTCTCAACCTCTTCACAACTTCTCCCTCCCTTTCTTGAAGTGGGGCTCCAAAAGCCACACCAACCCTAACCACCGCCTCCGTTCTCCCCTCTCTCGCGACTCTTCCCTTCCTCCCCCCGCCGATCACGATTCCGAACCCGAAACCCGAAGGCTCGGATCCAGAACCCTCCGATACCGATTTGGATTCTCCTCCTCCTCCCATCTCGCTGAAAAATCTCACACTGAACAGCAACAAGAGCAGCAGCAGCAGCAACAAACTTCCGAGCGAGCAGTCAACAATGTAACCGACGATGATGACGCCAGCGGCGGAAAGAGGAAGCGTGACGACGGCGAACAAGAAGCCAAAGGCGAAGGTGAGGAGTCAAAGGTTGAAAAGCCTTGGAAGTTGAGGCCGAGAAAATCAGCGTTCCCAAGGGGCTCTGGGAATGGCGAAGCCGGTGCGGCGGTTACTGGCGGACCGTCGACGGAGCTGAAGTCGGTGCGGCTCAGGGGGATGGCGGATATGCAGTGTCAAGGTGAAAGGAAAGAAAAGAGGAAGTTATGGATTGCTCTTTCGAAAGAAGAAATCGAAGAGGACATATTCGCCATCACTGGGTCCAGGCCCGCCAGAAGGCCCGAGAAAAGGCCCAAGCATGTTCAGAAACAACTCGATGTACAGTATAATATTTCTCCTCTTGTTTCTATTTTCACCTTCATCACGACGATGTGCGTGTTTTCTGAGTTTCTTCTTGTGTTGAATTTTCAGTGTGTTTTCCCTGGCTTGTGGTTAGTAGGGGCAACCGCAGAAGCTTACAGAGTTGCTGAGGCTCCTGCCAAGGTTTGATTGATTGATTGATGCTACATTTGCATATAATTTGTTCATGTAATTGATTGCTTATTTGGTTTCTTTGGTCTTGAATCTTGATTGTTACTTTGCTATCGTTCTTTGGATATGGTGATTTGTTGCAGCGTTAGATGGCCATGGTACCAATTGATTGAGGTGGATTTTGTAAAGAGTTACTGAAAAGAATTGTTGCAGAAGAATGAGAAGTATGAGTTTCCTTGGTTATGTTCTTTCCCTGCAATATTAGACTTTCACTTTGATTACTTCTATTTACTTAAAGTTACTCTCTTTAATCTCATAGTCCTTCTCTGTAGGTAGAGACATATATATAATATATTAGCATTAGTCCAATATCTGTACAGAAGATTAACAGAATGGGTTTCAATGATATATCATTTAAAGAGAGAGCTCTTATATCTCATCCCATATAATCACATTGCATGTTGTGAGTTTTAACTCTTGATCATCTTAATTATTTACTACAATTCTGCATTTTTTGGCTTATGAATCGATGATGAATGGCAATGGTATTTTAATGAGAAACGATCAGCAGAGAGGGATAATGCATATAAGAGCTTAACTTGCTCTACTGACTTTTCTTGTGCACACATTTGTACATGCCTTTGCAAGGTACACTTATGGCATCGTATGTTTTGAGTAAAATATCTGGGGGGCCTGGGGGAGTGGTTCGTGTATCGTATTTATTATTATTGAATAAGTACTTATATTGCATTTACCCAATTTGCTTTGAGAGAATGGCGTTGGGTAAAATTGACATATCGCTTCATCCTTTGTTCTTATTCCCTGTTTGTTAAAGGAAGAACTATACAATATATACTCTATAGTCTCAAGTATCTAGCAGACTAGCACCTATCTCTTCCTTCTAGTTCTTGCCGGGTGGAAGGCGTTTGTCGTCTTCCTCTTCTGTTGTGTTTGGCATATTATTTTATCCTCGTTGTGTTTGGCCGAAATAATATTGAATCACAAGGTTTCCCGTTTCTCCCTGGAATGGAATCGGTGTTTGTGAAACTTTTTTTGGTTAGATTTTTGGTGGACGGTCCAACACTTGTAATACAGCACCGCACACATGCATGAAAGCACCTTGCCGGCTTGTAACTTATGTCCAAAAAAAAAAAAACAGGATTGTAACTTAAAAAAAAAAAAAAGATTACAACAGGATCAAACATCAAAGTCAATTAATCATAGCTACTAATGCGTACCGGGGTTCGAGACCTTGTGTGCAAGATCATTAATTTAAGCGGTGATTTTCTAGGTTTTGCAAAACTCGACGGTAGTCGAGTAATGATTAAGTTGGGTGCGTGAGTATGTAGTGTGTGTGTTTGTGATGTAATATCTATGAATGGGGATTGTTCAATCCCTCTGACAAAGGAAAAAAAAAAAAGCTACTAATGAGCTAAGGTCAGGAAGTGTTTTATTTTCCCCCTTCAGTCAAGCAACCAATACCACAAGTTTTCAACTCTAATCTAAGAACACATTTACTATCTCCATAAACTATGAAATCCTTCGCAACTTATTTTTTTTAATAGCACAAATAATGAAAGAAATAAGTAGAAAAGTGCATGGCGCATATGTATTTAAACAGGCTTTCGCACGTCTGTTCACAAAAGTGATAGTTGAGAATAGTTAGATAGTATATATATATATATATATATATATATATATATATATATATATAAAATTAAACTATTTAACATATATCAAAATTTAAGCTATCACAAAGACATCATTTAAATTACTTCCGAATTTGGCTTACCCTTATGCATGTACAAGCCAATATTCTTGTTTAAACTTTAAACTACTATCAAAGAATTTACAGAACTTGGACTTTATTTCTTTACAGTATAATGTGTTGGTGATATGACATGATATGTCAGGCAAGACGGTGCTTATGATGTGTTGCAAGCTGGTCGGCTTCCCATCCCATGTCTCCATCAATGGTTATTGATTATCCCAACCACACTAAACAATTAGCTATTATGGATGCCGAAACAACTTTGAATTTCGGACATGGGTAAGATGGCCAAAAGGCCCAAACAGAGACACAACTGAACCCAGTAGAAAAACAACACAGCCATCAGATGGATTATCACCAATGCTACCCAAGTAATGATGCATTGACTTCGGACCTACCTCCTCTGCAACAAGATACCCAAACATTATTGATAGAGTCCACAATTTGTTTTTGTTGGGTCAATAGTCAACAATAAACAATACTGAGACCACTCAGATAGTTAGATACTCTATATAGGTTGTCCAAAACATATAAAGACACTCTTTATGGGCTTTCCTAGTGTATTAATCTGTTGCAATGGGCTATGGATAATTTGGAACATGTTTTAGACCAAAGGGCCTTCGGCACTATTTTCCATCAAAAAATTAATTATTTGCTTATTTAGACAAGACAATCCCCCTCCCAGAACAAGAACTTGGCACGATTATATTTTAGTGTAATTGAATTATTTTGTATGAACAGGTTTTCAAAGCAACTAATTATAGGGCTGAGATCAGGCCTATATCTAAATATTTAATCTCAATGATTATTGTTAAGCAATATCCGAATTATTAGGTAAGCAATAATTAGTGTAGATCTAAATTGAGCAGGTAGTCCGAATCTTCGGGTGGTGCTTTGCAAGCAAGCAAGCCAAATAAAGTTTAAAGAAACCCAACTGTCTCACTTTCAATCAAAAGTTATTGTAAAAGCAAATAAACAAAATGAGCCTAATGTATGATCTATACATTAATATATCATATATGGTTATGCAAGTAGACCACGTTTTGCACCAACAAAAAGCTTCGTTAATTGCTCTTTAAATCAAGCCATAGGGGACACACCTTCTAACAGGCTACCTCTTTATACATTCTTTATTACAACAGGATGGCCCTCTCATGCCCCCGGCCCCATTGCCCCTATCTTAACATTTCCTTCTCTTTTATTTTCTTTTTCCATTTGAATTATGGTATTTGAATATTATTATTATAAAAACTTTGATTAACTAATCCCACTAGACTAAAATCTTATTTAGAAAATGAGTAAAGTATATGGTGTGTCTAATATTTACAATTTTCTTAAAATAAATTCTGACATTTATATGAAAGTAGTCGTTCCAAAAACTTATGTTAATGAAAGGAGACAACGTAAATGATTTTATCTCTAACAAAAATAAAATTGTATAAAATTAAACAATAATAATATTTTTATGTAAAAAATATCAATATTAAGGAAAAAACATGTTTTACCAAAGAAACATATACAACTCCGATAATAATATATTTTTGTTTATTTTTGTAGAACTCGATTCCAAACTTTCTAGTTTCTTTTTTTTTTGGGACATCAAACTTTATATTTAAAAATTAAGATAGTTATTACCATTATATAGAAAAGTTTTTAAGTATACCGATATACTTGTAATCTCGTTAATTTTAATTTATATATATATATATATTTTTTTTTAATTAAGATCAACGATTACAAAAATAATAAGTATACCAATATGTCGATATATTTGAATTTTTTCATATTTATATATGTGTGTGCATACCCGGCAATCTTAGTATACTAATTTCATGTGGGCCTTCCCTAGGATTTGGGGTTGATATATTATAGTAATACATATCACAGTTGTTGAATTTGAATGACTTTAACGATGAAATCTTACAAGGCAAAAGATATTCTTCTTCTTTTTTTTTTTTTTTTGACTTGAAGGCAAAAGATATTCGAACAAAGTAAATTAATTAGTACGTACTAGTTTATTTAAAAAATAATCATTGTCTCATGCTTCATATAATTACATAGAAACCTTTCATCATTTGAAGAATCATGGAACGAAATGATTGGGTTTGGTGTAGCCCCCATACCCATGCCATCATTAAAGAAATCCTAATATACCTTCCTCCAGATCATCAAATTTATAAATAATCATTGCACCATCATGTGCCATGATACTATGTATGCTCTGCCATTCTCTTTTTTTAAAAAAGAGAAATATAAGGTAATTAATTTTTTATTTATGTATATTGTATTTAATTAATATTCAATACTATTTACATTTTTTTAATATAATTATTAATTCTAATATTTTGAATCAATTTTATATAAAAACCTTTTTTTATTCTAAAGCATATTTTAACGCAAGGATAAATAATAAACAATAAATACACACAACCCCAAATCCAATCCATCTATATCATCTAATTCCAATTATACCCTCAGGTATTTTTCTTTAAACTTTAATTAAAGTACTAACTCAGCATGGGCATTTATGTCCTTTTAGGAACAATTGTCCTGTTCATAGTTTCAATACACGAGAAAGTGCTCCCTACATCGACCGCACGTGCAATCCAACACGAACTGAATCATCGATTAACGATATTAACCAAAACCTATTAAACAATCTAATTAACGGTTAATCACATGATAACCAGCTCACCGGGTCACATGGCCAGGTCTTTCACAAAAAATATCATATCATATTATTTACTTCTTATAATAAGTATATGTTGGCCAAGTTGAGCTTATTTATAAATTATAACTGTTAGTTCTTTAATTTAAAGGTTTGATTGCACGTGCACGTGTGGAGAATCCAACAATCTAACGGGCCTTATTGATTGAGAATGAAATCCAACGGCAGGAGATTTGGGATACCGACTAAGCTGGTAAAGAAGGTGGGAGGAAAGTGGGTTAGAGGCTGAAAAGGGAAAGGGATATTTCTATGATTGGTTTGGTGTTAGTACCATTAGGAGTAAGAGAAAAGAAAAATAAAGATATAATGAGGATGATGATTTAGGGAAAGTAATGAGGTTTGACCGTGGACCAGATCAAGGGAAAGAAAAGAAAGGAAGTTTGACCGAAAGTGGTGCACGTGGGAGAGACATTCTACACGTGTGCTTCGCTGTCGATTAGACATGGAGGGTGGTGCGCCAAGTAGGATCCACGAGGCTTGCTCTCACCTCGAGGCTTCAACTATCAGACCATTGCCTTTTCTTTATGCCCTACTTGTGTGGCTAAATAAAAGCCAAATAATGGTCATTGTAAAGGACAAACAACCAAGTAAAATATAAATCTCGATCCTCATTTTAGAACAAAGAAAGTTGCTTAGTTAATGAAAAGAAAATTATAGTGGGTTAACCCTTAAAATAGTAACTTTTATCAACTTGCGTTGGTACCGTGTTTAACTCAGTGATTTCTTTTAAATTATCATTTGGTTGAGAGGAAGAAAGTAGAAATGAAGGAAGTAGAAAAGAAGGGAGGGAAAGTTGATTTTTATTTTTTATATATATATTTAGATGAAAGAAAAATGAGAAGAAAGAAAAGAAAATAAATAGTATTTTTTTTTTAGTTGAAGAGAAAACTAGAAGAAAAAAAATATATTAGTATTAAATGATATTTTATCTAATGGATTATTATGCCAGGTGTAAATCAAAATTAATCATCAGTATATAATATTTTATATTTCAATGTGTATTATACAATAGTGATTATTTCTTATGATTGATTTTAGTGTGCAAATAGAATTGTTGTTATCTAAATGACATTATTTCTCAATTCAAAATAAATAAAATTAAATTGATATAATAATACATTTAATAATTGAAAAAAAATTATCCATATTATAAATTAATATAATTATTAAAAGTATAAATAATTTTAATAAAAAAAAATCAATTCATCTTCTTAACAAGGGTATTATGAATAATTTAATTTTATTATTATTTGTTTACTCATTTTATAAATTAATAAAATTTTAAAAATATTAATAATTTTATAAAAAAAACAATTATTTTTTAATAAGGTAAAATGAAAATTTTGATTTTATTGTTATTTATTTACACTTTTTCTCTCATTTTCCACCCACATTAAAAATAAAGAGTTTTGTGTGGACCCAACTTACTTTTTGTAAACTATTCATTCAATCCGTTCAATTATTTTTTCAAACCTATGAAAGGAAAATTTCCTTTTCCCTCCTTCCCTCTTCTATCCCTCCATTCTTCCTCAAAAAAACAACCCTTAATAAGTGTTAGAGATTCAAATTTTGTTTATATATATATAATAAATATTCACTAATTGTAGAACATTCTCAAATAAAATTTAAATTTATGATAAATTAGTTCTTGATCTACTTAAGTTTCGTAGAAAAAAATATTTAGTTCATGTATTCATTTTATTTATATAATTTGTAAATTTTAGAAGATTGATATCATCTTCTTTTTTTTTTAGTACAAAAAAATTCGAATTCTAATCTAATAAAGGTGAGGTAATCTAATTATACATGTGATATCTACTAAATTACTTTTAGATATTTTAGAATATTGATATTATCTGGCTTTTTTCAAAATGAAAATAGCATCAATGATTCTCCTACAATTACACAAGTTTACTTTTCTTTTTCTTTTAAAGATAGACATATACTTATTCTTCATTCTATGATGGACATGGATGATGGACGACGACCCATATCCGTTTTTCCACAACAACATGCATCATGGGACCAAAATGGAGAAAATCAATAGAAATAAGATATGTTTTCTACTCAGTGACATTTACCAAATAAGCACTAACATCTGTTTGCAAATAGATGATGAAGATAACAAAATCACCAGCATTCCTCAACTTTACAACATACTGCTCACCAATAATTTTCTTAGAAGAAGAATGATTTGATGATGAATCATGCATATAATGATTTTAGGAAGGTGGTGGTTGGTGTAATCTATTCATTGTTGAAGCGTGATCAACTTTGACAACGAATGTAATAATTATTAACAAATCAATCATATTTATTAAATCATTTTAATTGGTGTTCTTATATTAGTTGTTGAAGATGCTGACTAGATTGTGATACTTTTATTATGCCATGAAATTAAAGAACCACAAATCCTGGCCTTTCGAGATAAACAATAATGATGATAATTAATTAATAATGTATTCAGTTGACACTCACTATCGTGATTTGGTTGGCTTAGGTCAATTTAAATATATGTCTTTGACAAAATTATGCTATTATTGAAATGGTTTAGGAATTGAATTCATGATTTATCATCAGTTTTTTTCCCCACACATTCTCTCTCTTTCGTCATAATATATAGGATCTTATAGTAAACAAAACATGCACGAAAAGATTTCATAAGATATTTAATTTGACAAATACCGACCGTCAGTTATTTTTCCGCAAATAAACTCATTTCTGTCTTTGTGCCATAAATAATTGTAATGCTTATTTAATTATTAGTGTCCTAATTTAAGCGTGTATACGTAAAGGAGATGAAGATGACCATATTTGGGGTTAGAATATGTCTTTGTACTAATCAAACATCTATTAAATTTATAGAAATATAATGACCCATTAACAAAAGTGTCATCATACTATTTACACATAATCTGTTGCCTGATAATTTCTAGTGGTACGTGCATATATACTCAAAATACCATGGATATTGATTTTAATTTATTTTAGTCAGTATTTTTAATTAATATATTTTAAAATTATAATTAAATTGTTGATTAAAACAATAAAATATGCTGAATATTTAATATTATTCTAAACTTGTATACTGTAATTGACTATATACTATAAAAAATAAATTAGATATATAAAAATTTAAATATTTTTATATTTTCAATAAGTTGATCTTATTTTTTACTATACTAAAATGTTACTATACCCATCATTAACTAGGCAGTGAAGAAGTAACGGAGAGGTGTAGTTTGAGTGGTAGGGACATGTAAAGATCAAAAATGAGATTCTTTACCATGAAGACATGACTAAGTGTGGTGTGAAGTCTAATCAAGCGTAGCATCCTGTAGCAGTGGGCCACCACAGAGAGACAAGATTAAAGAACTGAAATTGTAGCACCAATTGTCCACGACCAATGATTGAAAATGCGGAAGCATACAAAAGGAGGGGCAACATGGTCATTTACCTGAATATGAAATTGAAAACAGCCATGCTCGATCATGATTCATATTTCATGAAGCGAACAAAAGGGTCCGGGTTTCACGTGCAAGTCACATGGTGTACGGAGCTATGAAGGAGAAGCTGGTCCCTTATTTGCTTTGTCGTTTAACCATCACTTCCAATTATTGGGGTGCCTGATGACACGACATGCATGGTATTTCACCACCCCAGGCCCCAAATATCTTTCCTTCTCTCTCTTTTTTTTTTGGGAGAATAACTGAATAAGGAGAGGAGAGAGAAGTGGAGGGGAACCTAGTTCACGTGAAAATCACATGGGAAGAGGGGGGAGGAAGAGGGTTAGGGGTGGCCTCGTACGGGGAATAGGAGGAGGATGAATAATGATGATGGGTTGTTTTGTCGGGTAGTGGGGCGTTAGGTAAGTGCACAATGCCAGGGGACACGTGGGACAGCTAGCACGCACTCGTGGGGGCACTTTTAATCATCACCCGACATCTTGTCTCTCTTTAATCACCCCCACTAATCCCTTCCTTTCTTCTCAATCATCCATTTATTTATCTTTTAAATCTAAATTTTCTTACATTAACAAATTACTGTCAATATATTAAATTATTTACTCTTAACTTGAATTGATATAGTTGTTAGCTCACTAGTCCGTTTAAATAAGTGTCGGATATTTGAATTTCGCTTCATGTAGCAATCCATTGATCAACGACAAATTCTTAAATAAAACTCCAATTTACGGTGAATTAATCATTGACCTATTAGATTGAAAAATACCATGAATAACCATTAAATTATTTACTGATGCAAGTTTGTACATGTAGGAATTCTTTAACTATTTTTTTTTAAATTCGATTCTTCTTAAAAGATAAAAATAAAAATTACTTATTTACAAAAGTCATCCAATTTGCCTCTTCTATATCAAAATATTAATAATTGAATTTTTTATCCAATGAATACTACTCTGATGCGCAAAAAATATATATTAAATTATTTATAAAAATTTTAACTATTGTTTATTTTTATAATTTTTCTTTATTCTTTTTAAAATTAAGTATCTCTTCTATTCTTTATTACAATAAAAAAGTAATAGAAATAGTTAATTTAAGAATGATTGAACATCAATTAAGAACATAGAAGAATCACACACACACAATTTCATCAAATTTTATTCCACGGTAAAAGAATTTAAAATTTTATTATTTTTAAAATTAATTATTCACTTCAAAATTAAAATGTGCTTGTGAATTTGTTTAAGGAAATTTTAAAGACAATGTTTTTAATTAAACCTTATTTATACATTATTTATGACTTTCGTATGAACACAGGTCCCATATTAGACTGTCATACTACTCCTCCAATCCATTAGCATACTAACTTATAGCTTTATACCACCTTTGCTAAAAATGAGCTAACACTTGTCACTATAAAACATATGCGTATAATCTTAACGAAAAATACTCTAAAAATACTTATATATAAATATATAATTTAATTTTAATACAGTATTGATTGTATAAAAATAAAGATTCATATCGATATCTTATTGCTTAATGTCACACAAATTGAAATGTTATCTTTTATTTAATTAATTTACTATTTGGATAGTTATATTTTATTAATTATTGCATATATAAAATATTTTATATTTTTAAAAATTAAAATTAAATTATCATATTTTTCACTTTTTATTTGTAAAAAAAAGTGAGTAAAAATAAAACTATTACTTTTTATATATTAGTTAAAATATTGTTAATTATTACCTTGACTTTATCATCTCACAATAATAAAATATTTAAACTTTTGAATATTTTGTGGTATAAAATACATAACCAAATTATTTTGAGGAAAAAGACAATTGAGGCCCTACGGTTGTTGATGTACTTGGGTTTGCAGAAACATAATATCACCTCCTCACCCTTCTTTATTAGTCCAGACTTCAAACTAGGAATCAGGAAGATAGCACTTGAAATAAAAGTATGCGATAAATGCCACCGCAAGATTTATGAAACAGAGTGAAAAAGCCTAACAGAAAGCTCGCGAAGTGAGACAAAGGGAGTCAATTTTATTATTATTATTATTATTTTTTTATTATTTATTATTTTTTTAATTATATTTATTGGCTCCCTATTAATTTCTATCTCTCAACGTTGGTTCCTAGCATTACTCAAAACGTAAACATACTTTAGCAAATAATTAAAATTACAGCTACCATGTGTCATTGTCATTATCATTATCATGACATGACGATATCATAATGAATTATACACGCAATCCAACTAATTTGGTCGAAGAATTCAATTTTATTCAAGTAATTTTTGTGTCTTATTTCTTTCAAAACTGTTCTATTTGAAGGACAAATTCCTCACGCGCATGCTTTTCCTAATGCATTTTTATAATTTAAATAAAAATTCTGATAAGTAATAATAACAATATAAGAAAGTTTAGGGGAAAAAGTTGTATGAAAGCTCTTGTAAAATTACTTCATTCGGTCAAACTAAATGAATAGTTATAGTGTTTGATCAGCAGTGCTAGTTGAATAATACGGATTTAAGGATAGCCTACATTTTGCCTAGTAAGAGCTTCAACAGTCATATAAAAACGTCAGGGATATATATATTCTAGGAGCTAGAAGAGTGACTTAGAGTGGTTACAATATTTTTAAAAAAGTATTATAAAAAAATAAAATAATATATT
Organism: Stylosanthes scabra; assembly: GCA_036250425.1. NCBI lineage: Eukaryota > Viridiplantae > Streptophyta > Magnoliopsida > Fabales > Fabaceae > Stylosanthes > Stylosanthes scabra. The sequence continues at coordinate 19,820 of JASCZI010211529.1, forward strand.
TTATTATTGAGTAATGTATTTTAATTTAAACCTTAAAATATAAAAAGTGTGACTATAATTTAAGTAACACTTATTTATTTATTTTACAGTTATACATCTTAAAATAATTGGTTAAAACCTACAAACAAAACATTAATACTTTTTAAATTAATTATCTATTTATAATATTAAATTACATTAATATTTCTGTAATAAAATAATTCTTAAAGATAGTAGTTGAGATATTAACATTTTTATATTAAATGATAAGCTTAATATTATCAAAAGAAATGATAAATATAATATTATTCAAAAAAGAATAAATATTTCTTAAATTCATTACATGATTAGTCATTTGAGAAAATAGTTCTATGTCTATATAAAATATTAAAAGTATTTTAGGTAATTAAAAATTTAAATATTTCTATATTTTTAGCTGTTAATTTTATTTATATATTTTATAATTAAATAAATTAAAATTAATAACTAAAAATATATAAATATTTAATTTTCAATTATAATGAAATAAAGTACTTTCTAAAATATTTAATATTATGAGGTATGAGAATTAACCATTTATATGGTGATGTTAGATATTAGAGCAAGGATATGAATAGGAATGAAGTTCAAATGATTGTGAAGTGGGAAATGTCGGTGCGTGAAGGGACAGGATGACACCCAGGAATTTGTAAGGGAAGGAGGGGAGGGGGGGGCCCCACGGAGTGAACAGAATTAGTGAGATGGAAGCGGGTGTTGAAGCACGTGTCCTGAAGCCAAGCATGTTGGTCCACGTGACTTGGGGGGGGGCAGTTTTCCAATTCCACGCTTCCTTCTTTTCCGCATCTCTCATCCCCCACGTGAACTCCACTCGCACTTGTCCCCAACGCCTCTCTCTTCATCAATCATCACTTACTTTCTTTTTTTAACTTTCACTACAAATGCCAAATCAATTTACTTTTACCCTCCTAGCTAATTATAGTTTTATTAAAAAACTATTTAAAGTCAAAATTAAAGAGATATTAATAATTTTATTAGTTTATTTAAATAAATATTAAAATTTAAATTTTATCTTATAGCAACTCATGACCAATGACCATAATAATGTGTTCAGATACGCCATGAAATAATTTCTTAATAATTCTTAGTATTCGTACTCACACTCATAATAACAAATTTTTAGAGTTGTGAGTCTAGGAGAGGAGGAAGTAATACTAATTAATAACTAATTATTTTCGCAAACTAATTAATAACTAATTACACACTCTTAAATTTATTCTTCGAGAAATTTAGAAGATTATTAAGCATAATGTTAAACGATTAAAAAGCTTAGTAGATGATTCCTAAAGTAAATGTGTAAATAAAAAGTTAATGTTTCAGGTGTCCAAAACTAATAAGAAATGGTTGTTTGGAAGGGGAAAAAGGGTTGAGAAAACATATCTGCTATTTTCACTACATTTTTCTAAACACCAAATTAATATTCATATAAAAATACGATAATTACTTATTTATTAACTGTATTACATTTTATTTTGGTATTAATAATCGTATTTTTATATAAATATAAAAAAATATTTAAAAAAAATTGTGTGAATAGCATTCTTCTCGAGAAAATGATGTTAATTAGTGGATGGCTGGGAAGGGCCCTCCCATGGCAACCGCACGATACGTGTATGAGTGTGAAATAGGATAAGGGATACAATAATATTATAAAATAATTAATGAATAATACATAATACAATTATTATTATTAATAACATGATGGTATAATGGGGACCCAGCAAGGGACAAGAAAAATAAGATGAAAAGGTTATCTGTTTGGTTCATCCAACCCAATCCAATCCAATCATGCCCATTACCTAGCTTCGTTGAATTGGACAATAATGACTAATGAGTGATCTCTTATCACTGTAAATTGTAAAATCAAGTCAATGGATGCATGATCATGATGTTTCTTACAGCGACACTTCACCTAAACCGTTGTTTGCACCCACCTTGCCTCTTATTTACCTTCAATTTTTTTTAAAAAAAATTATTTTCCACTTAAAAGTAGAAAATTAAACATGCTAAGAAATTAGAGTAATATATATGTGCTTGTTTGGATGGGTCTATTTTATTAAAAAAATAACTTTTTTCTAAATAAAGTATTTTATTAAATTTTAAATATGTTTATATACATTTTTAAAAAAGTCATTTTTATTTAAAAAATTAAATTTTTTTATTTAAAAAATTAAAATTTTTTTATTTCTTTCAAAAGCCAATAATATCTTACATTAAAAACATAGAAACAAAAGAAGTTTTTAATACTTAAAAATTACTTTTAAAATGCCTATTAAAATGTGAAATAATTTTTTTTTATTGAAAAAAAATAAAAATTTTTTTTCAAAAGCTAATCCAAAGTGATCTTATATATTTTTTAAGATTTAACTAGCGAAATATCTTAAGAATATAATTAGCATTTATCAAAAACAAATATTTTTAAAATTTTAATTATTTGTGATATATTTATTTTAAAAATAAATTTTCCACTAATAATGTTGTTTTGGCCATTTCAATTATTTCAAGCCTTAATAATGTTGTTTATTGCAATCTGATACTGTGACACTATGGAATGGAAACCATGTGGGTTTATTACGGGCTAGTTGGATTTGCCTAATAAAGGAATTAAAGGGCACCATCCCATCCTTTCTATTTTTCTCCCAATATAAAAAGATTCAATTATTTTTTCATTGTAAAAGTTGGAGATCTTTGGCAATATTCAAACTTCAATTATTATTAGCCCCCCTTATTAGTACATGCATGATGCGGTCATCTTAAAACGAAAACAAAGAGATTCCGTGTCAATATCAATTGATGACCTTATTTGTGATATATACATAGCTTTTAGAATTTTAGTGCCAAAAATAATAATTTTTAATTTGAATAAGGAAAACAAAACCACTGTGTTTTAAAATGTAGTAGAACCACTAAGAGCATGTGTTAATTGAAAAGTAGATTTGTAATAATCATTTTAATGATATTATATGCACCTAGCTTTGAATGATTTCTTGTCACTATATATATTATCCTAGTGGGAAAACATGCAACATTCTATTTTTAAAATTAATTTTTAGTATTATATTTAAATATACATTTTCAAAATTTATAAAAGGAAGTTGTGAATTACTAAACTATATATTATTAATATATTTAAATTTTAATAAATAATTTTTTAATAATTAATAAATTGTATAGTCCATATAAAATACCACCTTTATTCCACATGCCAATTTTTGTTCTTTATAAAGGTGACAATTTAATAAAGGATAAAAACATAAAATTTAATTTTAAAATTATGTGGATCGGATTAGTAGAATATTTTTAAAACATATACTTTATAATTCTTCTACAAATGTAAACTTAGAGTTTTTTTTAAAAAAAGTTAGTGGTACACTTATATTCTTTTTTAGGGATAAAATATAATTTTTGTAAAATATATTGAATATGTAATTTGTTTAATCTCTTCTCTTAATAATCGAAATATGTTGAATTTTATCAATATACAATAACTCAATTTAGTATGAATATAATCAATTTTTAAAAAATAATAGAAATAACTATAATAATAGAAAAATGGTAAATAAGACATTCTAAGGTGGTTATTTATATGAATATATCTTTATATAAAAATGATAACTAAAATATCGACACATATTATGCTAAAAAATTAATTAAACACATAAAATAGGTTCAAGTTTGTCACAAAAAAAAATCAACAGTTCTCAATAACATCTAACCTTTCTCAATTATACTATGATGTTTTTTTTTTACCTTTTAGTGAAAAGTAAATATCATTACTTTTAAAATAATTTTTTTTATCACATATATATAATACACATATTTTTTTTATAAATTTAATAAAAACCTTTAATCTTTATCCAATTCAGTCTTGACAACTTTTTTTTTATTACTTTTGCATAAAAAAACATATTCATTGGAATAGTTCTTACTTTTAAACCTTTTTATTAACCATTAATTATACTAGCATAATGTGGCATATGCTGTTGCTATTCCTTTCGTTGTGAGAAAAAGAAAAGGCGTGAAGTGTGAAAAGGCACTATCCATTTACCAAATGGTCAAAGGGTGTGTGAGAGCGAAGAGAAGGTGGGTGGAGAAGAGTTAATGGGGTATGATGTGGGGAGGTGAAAATCAGTAATCAGTTAATAAAAGAAAAAGGCATAGTATTAGTATATTATTATTTGAGGGGGGCAACACCCATGATTCTGATTATTCATAAATCATAATTGCCCCCTCCTCTGTCCCTGCCACCACTACTTCCCCATCACTTTCTATATAATACTCCCACACCCCCCTCTCCTTCCCCTATATCTTCTCTCCCATCCAAACACCCTTCAGCAAACTCCAACCTCCTCTCCTCCTCCTATATTCTATTATTATGACGACGCTCCAAAACGAAGATTTGGGGCTCACCCTAAGCTTGAGCTTCTCTCACAACAATCCTAATTCAAATCCCCCGCAACTCTCCTACAAACTCCCCTCTTGGAACAACCAACCCCTCAATTCTTCAGGTGGGTATTTTTTTTTCTTCTGATTATTCTTTCACTACCTTTTCCACCTCTTCTGGTCCCTTTCTTTTTTGGCTGAATTAAAAGTAACATGCGTGGCCTGCTTACCTTCCCAAAAAAAATAACCGCACCTTATCAACCTCTTTTTCCATTTTTGATTTCTTTTAACACGCTTTTTTACTTGTTCTCATTCAAAGCTTTCCTCAAATTCCTCCCTCTTGAATCTCACCTGCTTGTTGTTTTTTTATATGCAGATCGAGATTCGGAGACATGCAGAGGTGTTGAAGGCGGATCGTTCCTCCTCCGTGGAATCGACGTGAACAGCTTACCCTCCGGCGTCGACTGCGAAGAAGAGGCCGGAGTATCATCTCCGAACAGCACAGTTTCCAGCGTTAGCGGAAAGAGAAGCAGCGAGAGAGAACAAACTAATGGCGAAGATCACGATTTGGAGAGAGCTTCTTCTAGAGGCATCTCGGACGAAGAAGACGGTGAAACCTCCCGCAAGAAACTGAGGCTCTCTAAGGACCAATCAGCTGTCCTCGAAGAGAGTTTCAAAGAACACAACACTCTCAACCCCGTAAGCACGCAACCATCACCACCGCCATAGAACCTTCAGTTATCGTTTCTTTTCCGTTTCTTACGTACCTTTATTTTCATACGCAGAAGCAAAAGTTAGCACTGGCAAAGCAGCTTGGGCTTCGAGCAAGGCAAGTAGAAGTGTGGTTCCAAAACAGAAGGGCGAGGACGAAGCTGAAGCAAACAGAGGTAGACTGTGAGTTTCTAAAGAGGTGCTGTGAGAATCTGACGGAGGAGAATAGGAGACTACAGAAGGAGGTGCAAGAACTGAGAGCACTGAAACTTTCCCCTCAGTTCTACATGCAGATGACCCCTCCAACTACTCTAACCATGTGCCCTTCGTGTGAGCGCGTCGCTGTTCCCCAATCGCCAGTCGATCCCGCCGCGCGTCACCATCACATGCCCAGGCCCATTCCAATTGGGCCGTGGCCCACTACACCAGCTGGTGCTGCTGTCGTTCCTCATGCTCATAGGCCCTTTGATGCCCTCCGCCCCAGGTCGTGACGTGTACGGCTATGATGAATGAAAGAAACGACAAATTGAAAATACTAATAGCGTACCCATGAATTCTGTGATCAAAGTATGGTCTAAGATATGGTGGTTAGAGAAATGATTTGGTGGGTCTACAATGTTTTGTATCAATTTGACTCATCATCTTTCTTTAAGTTTAGGGGGGCATGACCTATTCTAGCTAGTACTAGTTAGGATGTTTTTGTTTCCAATCTAGTAGAAAAAAAAAAAATACTTACTTTTCGCCCCCTTCAATATCTCATCATTAATATGAGACTTCGTGTAAAGTGAAATCTTCTAATTAATTAATTAATTACTTTCATTCGGTAGATTTTTTTAAACTAATATTAGCTCACCAATACAAATTTAATTAATATCAATCAATAATTTATTTATAGAAAATATTTATAAAATTATATTTATATTTAATTTTTAAATGATATGATACACAACGTTTTATTTTTAATATTTTGTTAGATTTAATTTATTAATTAATTTATTGGTTAAAAATATTAAATATTTATATTTTTTTATATTATTGTTCTCCCCTTAACCTAACAGTCAAATTTGAATTTGGTTGATGACTATAGAATTAGAAACACACATATATAGTAGTAATATATATAAGAGAAATGTTTCAAAGTTGTCTGTATGATTTTCAATACATGGGGATCTTTAGAGACTAATTGCGGTTTGGCGTGTCAATTTGTCTAAACAAAAGAATAGTAAATCATTTGAAATAATTTGTTGTCAACTTGTCATAAAAAGCGGCAAACATTAACTTAAACATTTTTGGGATATCCACATTATATATTTATTGAGCCCGAAAGACGACAATTTTAGGATAAGGAGCATTTTGCTATTGTCTGTTTAAATTGGCTAAATACACATCATGCGTAATGGGGGAAATAATTAATCTTTGTAAGCCTTGCGTTTCTCTCACACTCTACATTATTGGCTTTACCTTTGTAATTTTCTTCTTCCTTCCTTCCTCCCTATTTTTATTGTCTCCTCCTCTCACATACTCATCAGCAGACACGTGGGTTTAACTCTCAGATATTTATTGAAATATTAATAGAATTTGATAAATGTTTATTAAGAGGTGATACTCAAATGCATTTGTCTTCATGTGAAGTTGTTTGTTAATTACCTTTAGATGAATTAATATGTTTGATTAAAATTTAATCTAACGGCTCCAAATGACAACTTTACATAAATTCAATTGCACCTGAGTTACCACCTTATTAAAAACATTAATTTTTAAAATCATATACTACGTTGAAATTGGCTGATTTAATTACATATTATACAACAAGTTGGTCTAGTGATTAACTCATTAGTCCGCTTAAGTAAGTGTCGGTGTTCAAATATCGTCTTATATATAGAGCAAAAATCCTTAAATGAAGCTATCTTGAAAACCAAAAAAAAATTATACAAGTGTTTTCTCCCATGACCACTATCCTCGAAGGATATTGTTCAAAATGTTGAAATTGAAATCATATACCACGTACAATCCACATGATGGTAGACTTGTTGCTTAGCTTTGTGATACACATTCAAAGTTGAACGTACATGCATGTTAGGAAATAGTTCTGGTTTTGTAGATCACTGGTCAATAACAAACACTTTCAAATTAAACCTTCTAAGTGACTACTTGAAACATCTATATACATGTTGCTATCATCATGATTTCATCATTTGGCCAATATGGACCAGTCAATATCTATGTGTATGTGAACCGAAATTCTCAGATTGAGCATAATCTCTTTTACATACACAAGTGCTTATGTTTGCTTTATTTGAATGAATGCGGATAACTATTAACTCATAATCTGACTATGCTAACTCACTTTAATTCTCTAATTCTCACAAATTATTTTGTCTATATTCAGGGATACACTGCACACATTTTGCGTATGTTGTTCTTTTCAAAGGTTGACTGGGTCCATTAGTAAAGTTACTTTAGTTCACTATAGCTAGGAAATAAATGTTTAACTAAGTGGGAGGCCTCCCTATAATGTGGGACAATTATATCAAAGCTGGCCATAAATTGAGACTGTCCTTAAACCCGCTTTTAACTACAAGCTGTCTCATTTTATAGGGATTTTTTTTTTTTTTACTTAGTTCAATAATGTTATTATCACTACGTTTATCTTTTTCTTTATTCCTTAATTTAGATGAAAATGGAACTTTCTCCACTTTACCTATTATATGTCCAATGACACAAATAATTTATATACATACATTAAAGAAAAGTTCTCAAATGAAGATCGTTAAAGTTATTGTCTTAATGTAAGGATGCAGGTTCAACGACAATCACTTGTCATGTTGTGATTAAACGCATATCTACATGTCAAAACATTAATCATCTCTATTTTAATTTTGCCCCTAAAATAAAATACAAGTTTTTTTTCTCGATAACAAATACAAGCTTTTGAAATTAGAAGATTTTTTTCCGGGTATTCTAGGCTCAAAAGGTTCAAATTAATCCCTTATTCCTTTTTAAGTGTTCGATGTAATCACATCCCCAAGGTTTGAATTCGAAACTAAATACTTAAACAATTCAAATAACTTACCACTTATGCTAAAAGATGTGGTTAAATTGGAAGAAATTTAATAAACTTGGTATACTTTAGAAAAGCTCACAGTTCCAAATATTTTATTATTTTTTTAATATAAAATTGTTAAATAGGTAACGACAAATACCAAAAAAGATTGATGAAAGTTAACCTAAAACAAAATATTTATATTGATGAAACATAAAATCTATATAAAAAACCTGTTTCTGATAAAATAATTAGAGTTGGGTCAACAAATATCAACCTTTGTATTTGAAGCCCATGTATTTGGACAATAAATATCATTGAAAAGTCTGGAAAAAGAGAATCAGAAAAAATGCTTTGCCTGTCTCCTGTTAAAGGTACGCTCGGCCCTACATGATATTGGGGCACGGGCTCATTGTTTATCTGTACATCTAAATGAACCAGAAATTCCAGAGAAAAAGAAAAAGGTATGCCCCAGAAGTAGGAGCATCACGACAAGAGAAAATACATCTTGCACCAACAAAGCTTTTAAAACGATTTTAAGTTTTACCTAACTGTATAGTCTAATTTTGATGTAATCAGAGTATAAAATATTTTACATAATTGTTCTATCACATCACATCTATTCTTTTAAATAATTATTTCTAACTTTGCACGGTTATTTTTGTTGATACGATGGCAAAATGCAGGTATATAATTGTTTTACATTTACAACACAATGAGTTTCTGCACAATCAATATGGACGATAATGGACTTTTTTTTTTTGGCTATGAATTAATCATGAAAATACTTGGCCACCAATCCCAATCAATATGTACTATATACTCTGGTAGTATAATTTGATGCAAATAATGCTATCAGTTCAAACACATTTTCCTACAACTTATTAAATATTGTCCAACAATAATCAAGTATAATATGATGACTTCCTTTTTGGTTAGACACTGATGTTCATTGATGCCAATCAGTTAGCCAATGAAACCATGTATGATGTATTTACTTATGCTGAAGCTGATGGTTATTCCTCCATCCTCCGAGACACAGGCTGCTTCATTGTGTTTTCTCCGGTATAATTTTTCGCATTCTCGAGGAACCAGCCTTGCTGTTTTTAACTTCTGCCGATGAGCCGTCCTTCAAGTACGGCACTACATGTTTCTTCATATCTTCCACAGAGATTCCAAGGTGTTTTCCCGGAACACTAATGAACTGGACTCTGCCAGCTTCATCCAATGTTCTTAAACCAATCCAGTCTTCAATGTAAAGTTGTGTCTGAAAAGCAGATAAAATAAGAAAAGAGGCAATAGGTCAACCGTCAATGCAACAAGAAATTTTACACCAGAGCTCACCATTACATGGTTTGGATAACCTTTAATCGCAGTTTTTCAAATCTTGGGCTGAATTGCTATACTTTGGTTTATGAGTTTCAAAACATATGATATATGATATCAAAGCATTAATTTTTACTATATGCCATGATCTACAATTTCAACTACGGATAGATTTATATCTTAGAAGACATTGGTCCTAAGATTTTTCAATACAAACAATGTGTTGGTGCCAATTGACTGAAACTTTTAGCTACAACAGTCCCCTGCCAAACCATATATAATTCAACAGTATGAAGCAAATAATTAACATCAAATAATTCTGGGAAATGGGAATTACAATTTACAAGCAAACATTTCAGTTTTTGGTGTTACGTTGGTTACTAAAAGGAAACTTATAGACTTTACTTCTATGAAGTTGGAACGATAAAAGATGACAGAATCTGAAGGCAAGACAGCTAAATATCTAGAGCAGTGAAACTACAAGACATACCTCTTGGGGTGGTAAAACTGGGTCGAATTCTCCATCAGGGTAATATCCAAACCAGGAAGTTTCCCTAGGTATCAAAACAGTGTCTTGCTCAAACTGTTAATGTAGAAAGATAGATGACAAATAAATCAATTTAATTTTCTGAGGAATTCAGCTAGCAAAATTATTAATGAATCATCAAAGATGCCTGTAGAGGACTCACCATGATAAGTACCAAGTTCTGCAAGCTACTAAATCTTTCCTTGTAAGTGCAATTTCTCTTAGCTGGTATCTCGTTGTTAAGCACTGGGAGAAACCTACATTTCTCCAAATAATCGGGTATAGCCTGAATTTAGAATTGATCTTAATGTCAAGTTTGGACCAAATTTAAGCAAAGAAACCAGACGTGAATAGACGTGGATAAAAAATTATCAGTTAACTCCATCATAATGATTGGTAAAGATAGATATAACTAGGAAAAAGAAAACAGAAGAAAAATCCAACAAAGACGTGAATTTTTCATTCCTTAAATTGCTCTAGCTAGAGAAATATGTTGTAAGTTAAAACTTATTATCTTTTGAAGTATTAAACAGATGAATGCTCTTACATTTGGTAATTTAAGATATCCACTTGGAGCTAAATGTTCCTGCAATTTAAAAAAATTGAGATAAGTCAACTTCAGTATTCAGTAACATGAGTAGCATGATGATAAGTGCTAAGACAGTGAGATAAACATATACAAGGAGAGAAAAGTAGGGATCAGGAAAAAGAAACTAAATAAAAAGAAAGATAGAGATGAATACTTGAATATAGTCACTGTAAACCGGTCCCTTGATGAGGCTGTCTGCAAGGATGCAGAAGATACCAGACTGTAGAAAGCCGAAAGGAAATACAATTCAATACATCAGAATCAGTGAAAGAAAATTGGTATTTTGTCAAAATGTAGAGATAAAGTCAGATGAATCTTAAAGAGTTTTTATAAATATATACTTGATTTTTCAGTAACCATTATATCTAAGATATGAAATGAAAAACAGAAAAAATATAAGCCCAAACTAAGTTATAAAGGTGACCACATGTTCGTTCACACTTGCTCCTAGTCCCTATCTTCACAAAGGGACAAAAGTGCTATGGTGAAGAAAGGTAGCTGAATCTATTTTACATTATCCAACTTTGCTATCCTATCAAGGTAAAAGACATTATTTGATTTTCGCTCCTCATCTTCTCTTACCCATTTTATATACTTGAATGCTATATGCCAAGCATGCCATCAATCCAAAATGGTGAAAGGAATTTTCAAAATAAGAAGATGCAAATGATGAGTGTTTCACATATTAATATTAGTTATATTGTTTGGACCTCCTTACGAAATGGTGGAAGTGGAGATTGATTCAAATAAAGTATGGCAAGATGCTAATATAGCAAGTAGTATTTCCAAAATCAATATCACAAGAAACAGGAATTACAAATACATCATACTGGAAAGATACTCACACCACATAGAGGAACTGAAGCAGTACCAGCATGAGGGCCTGCTAAGGATATAAAGTTTTTAATCTGTTCCAACAATATAGAACAAACTTCGTGAATAAATTGACAATGGTAGGGATAAAATCAGATTTATTAGCTATTAACTTTTCAGATGTGATACTAATAGCTACTAATATACTCAATTTTCGTTGCATTTTCCAACAGGAAAATCAATAGTTCTTTTAATGAAAAAAACTTATGCAATCAAACTTCCCAATAGTTTCAGAGACTGAGAAAACTTACTTCACATGTCAGCAAATTTTTTTAACTATATTTCCTTTCATTTAGATACTGTTTCTAATACCAATAAGGAAACATGTACACACATAAATAAATCAACAGGGTAAAATTTGGAGGAAAACAAAAACAGAACTGCACTTGGAATATTATAGATTCTTACAGGGGGTCCTCCTTCACAAAATTCCACGACGCCCCGGCCAATTAAATTTCCCTATAGACCAGGAGATGTTCAAGAATAAAACACACAAGATTAGAAGCTCCAGAAGAAGCTAACATGAAATGAGCTATGAAACTAAGTAGCTGTTTAATATTACATATTTACATGCAATGAATAACAGAAAAAAGGAAAAGAAATATCAGAGTAGGTCTTCTGTCCAAATAGTATATCGATCCCTCTTCCCAAACGAAATAAGTAACGAAATGATAGAAAATGTAAAATAAATATCATAACTTGTTACAAAACATATGATAAACCAAGATGAAATGCTAGAAAGCGTGCACAAACGACAAGGGAAAAATAACAACAGCATTGTCACCAAATGTTGGTCAATGGGATGCAGCTGATGCAAACCTTTACTAATGTCATCTTTTTATAAAGCTTGGTTCTGAAATAACAGATAAATCATAGCTTCATTGAATGATTTTGAATTTAAAAAAGCTTAGAAACAACTACTTAAAAGTGTGTTTTTTTCACAAGTATTCCATCAGCATAACTTCCTATCTAGTTGGAGGCACCTTAAATATATTTAAAGCCCTCTTTCTAATATAGCACTAGAAACACTCATTTGCATTCCAAAGATTGAAAGAGAATTCACATGAACAGAGAAACAAAAGAAAAAACTTTAGAAATTCCAATTCTTTTGTCTTACTTGTGAGAGCCCAACAATGTTGTATCCTCCCTCCAATTCTTTCATTTGCTTCACCTGCACGTGGCAGGAGTTGCGTTTTCAAAAGGAAAAATTAGGTATAAAAGTAAAGCAAGAAACGTTACCATAATACTGCAGGAATCTTAATCACCTTTTCACAAACAATATTAGTCTGCAATCAAGTAAGGAAAACAAAAGTTAAATAATAAATATTAGCAAACAATTCCACTCAACATAGCAAATCCTCTTCTTCTTTTTTTTTTTTTTGAAAACTATTTACCTGCTCCGATAAAGGCAGAAACCATGAATCCCACGATCCATTGCCTACCTCGCTGGAAAAGTTAGGAAACTTTATCAGTTCTTAGTTAAAAACAGAACTGGGGGCAATACTAGAAAAGAATGCACCATAAAATTACTGTACTCTACATATAGTGAAGAAATTTATACAAAAAACAAAAGTAATGTACATACACGCAGTATCCTTTCACACCAGAGTAGCTGATCAATTCCTCAGTGAACGTTTTCACTCCACGATTGGAGCACTGGTCCCCAATTCCTGCCACAAGAAATCAATGTAATACTAATATGATGCTACCTAAGTATGATGAAACGATAATAAAATGTTAGCACAATAATATAGAATCTTAAAAAGTATTCCTAAACATCCTCCTAAATACTATTTGAAGCAACTAAAATGGATAATTTCAGTCTTGGAATCTTATAAAAGAATCACTCATTCCTTGATTTAGTAGTTAGAAGCAACATTATCAAACTTGAAAGTTGACCTATGTAGGGCCTAAACTTGCCAATTCATAAGAGTCACGAGTTTACAAGTTAACCCTAGAGTTTAATAACCTTGTTTAGGAGGATTTATTTAGAAAGATAAATAATTTATCTAGAAATAGAATATAAAGTTCCAAAAATGCAACATACAAGTGCATAGTATATGATATCTTAAGAAACATGAAGGCTTTTCAGAAACAGAATCCGTGTAAAATTGAAACTTGTGTGACATAAATTCAAAAAAGTAATCCAAATTAAATACTCCAATCTCCAATCATTATAGTGACGTGAAAAAACAGAATGAATAATAATGAGAAACAAGAGAGTGCAAGTAAACTCATTTATATCAAGGTAAGCAAGCAAGTAAAAGTGAGAGCATTTACTCAGTTCTCAAGTTATAAGTAAAAATGAAATTAAAATATGAATGGAAGTGAGAGGAGATACCGTGGAGGACGATGAAGGGAATGGAGTAGGAGAGGGGGAAGAGTAAGGTGGCGAAGATGATGAAGAGGAAGGAGAATGGAGGAATCGCCATCGAGATTCGCGAGGGATGAAGAAGAAGGTGCGTTGGGAAGTCAAGGCTTCAACTTGATTTAACCAACAACTTCGAGTGATTGTGAAGGAAGCCGAAGCTTATTATTGGGTTCCCATTCCCATTGCAGTTACTAACGACAAAAACGCCATTTAATTAGAATTTGTACCCTACTCCTTTTTTTTTTTTAAATTTAAATCTTACTAAAATTCGTCACTAATATTATATGAGTTTAATTAGGATATAATTATATTATAAAATTTTTTATAATACTTTAAAAGTAATGAATTTAAAAATTAATTATTTTATTAATGTAATAATACATAATTAAATGTTTATGTAAAAATTTTTAGAAGTGATAGTGCATGAAAATTAAATTAATCTTATATATAAACTATGTTTATGAAAAAAATTGATTATTTAATTAGGTAAGGTTTAATTATTATGATAACTAATTATTATATAAAAAAATGTGTGAAAGAAAAATAAATAATTAATGTTTAGTGTGATACAATATTTTCATTTCTTAATTCATAATTTAACTAATATATCAATAAAATATAATAAGCAATACTTCTATATAAAATACATATTAGAATAAAAAAATATACATTAAAAATAAGTAAAATAATACATGTAATTATATATAAATACATGACTAATTTAATAATTAATTTTTTATTTAAACTTAATATTTTTATTTTAAACAGCAATATGACTCTATCATTACTCATTAGACATGAGAATAAGATAATGCACCTCGAGGGAAGATTGATTTCCAGTTAACTTAACCAGCAAGTACCATAGCTTTTACTTGTAACCTTCCATTGCTTCATGGATAGCCAAGGAGAGTAGTATTTAAAACTTGCACGACTACATTGATGATGGTAGCTGAATCTGATCTTGATCTTGGTGAAATTCAGATGCCTTTACCTCGTGTTGTGTATTTTTTGTTAGTTGTTACTAACTTCTTGGCCATATTTGGTCTCTTGCTATTAAGGCTTCAGCCCTTTCCCCAAACAAAAGACAAATACTTTTTTTTTTGGTCAAATAAAAGACAAATACTTGAACGACTCATATCTGTGGCCATTAATCACCGAAGGTACTTTTTTTTTGGGGGTAAAATTAAGCATCGAAGTTAATTTGCAGTTTTCAAAATAAAAATGTTAATTTTTAATATGGGCTCTCAGACAATGGGCTAAAAGCCCATCTTTGAAGTTGGATCTCTCATGGATGAAAGCCAATCCCCGTTATATGGGCCATGCCACTCTGGCCCAAAAAATCTCCACATTTATTTCCTGTTTGATATATTGACCAAAATGACAATAACTATTAAGTCTATTATATTGACTTGAAGGTAGACTTTGACTTTGAGTTTGAGGCGCCGGCATGAAAATTTTTCCTTACAGAAAACTTGTATTCAAAGATTTCTAAATCTGTAGAACAACTGGGTTTCAAATTTTATTTAAGAAAATACTAAAAGTTAGAAATTTTATTGTAAAAGAAAAGCATGTTAGCAATGGATATATCTGAATATGTATAGAGCCATCATTCTCAACACCTCTGTTCAAAGCCTTTTTTACATTGAGCAATCTCCCAACACCTCTGTTAACACAAAGCATATAACAGCATTTTCTTTTTTCCAAATTACTATCATAAAACTCTAAAATATACTAATACTGTATTTTCTTACAACTGTGCTATCACTGGACTAGACATTTGGCAAGCTCTGCAATAATGGATCTTCTTTCTCACCGCAATTCCACGTGGACCCACTAACCTTTATTATGCCTATTATTATTATTATTATAAGTGCAATTGCTGCCACCAAAGAACAGATGCTCAATCCTAAAGCTGGACACAAGGTTCAAACATAAAGTTAAAAAATGATAGCTACAATCTTCATTCAAGACAATAATTACTAATATACAAAAATGGAAATTTCTTAATGTCCCATAAAATGAGATTCCAGAAATTACCATGGCATGCAAGAAATATAGAAGAAAAGAGATAAATAATATTTACCTGTATAACGTGTTGTGTGGGAATCTGTGGTCTTGCTTATTGCTTCTTTTGTTTCTTCAGAATGAGGCAAGTTCCATGTCAATGCAAGACCAAGACTATTGTCTGAGATATAAGGGCTATACTTGAAAGGAATTGCCACGGTTTTGAAACCGTTGCAAGAACCAGGCACATGCAGTTCAGGGTCAACAGTGTAAACATGAGAACCTGAGCTACTACTCAAGCATGGAACCTCAGTGAAAGAAGGAGTGGAGAGCTTTGTAGAGCAATTGAGGTATGTGTAGTTCTTCAGAACATAGTAGTATTGGAAAGGTGTAGATGAGAGATTGAGGTTGAGAAAGACACCATGGACACAGTTCTTGGGATCAAGAAGTTGAATCTTTCTGGTATCATAGGAAATGGATTTCACAACCAAATCGCCGTGAGATGGAAAGTGGATGGTGGTGAGGTTTTCTTTGCAGAGGAGCTCAAAGCCAGGGAGGGATTCATGATGAAGTGGACTGTGTCCTTTTATGTGGAATGGATAGTGGATGGAAGGACCACCATGGCTGCACTTGGTTGAATCTTGGTAACCTGAATATGTGGCTATGGTGATTGAGGTTTGGAAGGTTAAGAGCAAGAGGAAGATGAAGAAGGAGAAGAAGAAGCAGGTGAATTCAGCCATCGGTTCTTGACTTGAAGGACAATTAGAATAATAGGATGTGTGAGGCACTCTTTGCGAGTTCTTAATTGGTTATATTGGTTTGTGGGGTTCACGGGTGGAATAAAATTCCAACACTGCCCTTTAAAGATCCTTCACCATTCTAGTAGCACTTTTCCTTTTTCTTTTTATGAGTTTGTTCAATAATAAAAGAATTGTATGCAAAAACGTCACATTACAAGCTTCTACAAGGTATATAGTGTTGGTGTGGGTCATAAAGGTTAAGGTGAGGACTTAGGGTGGGGACAAATAAATAAAGCAGTAAACCCCTTGCTAAGGAACCGGCACTCCGGCAGGAGCAGAATCTCTCAAAACTCAAAAGTCACTCATGGGATGGGCCTAACTGATTGTTGACCTGAAACTGAAATTTCTATTGTGACCTGGTCCACTTTCACTATGTTAATTTTCTCTGTCTCATTTGCTTGACTTGGAGCTGTACTAGTCCAAGTGGAACAAATCCAAGTCATTTTTAATTAGAAAAAGAAAAGAAAACTCTGTTAAAAATCCCAACCCAGGGATGTAACTCTAAGTTGGGGTTGGTATGTAAACTTGTTAGCATGGTTAAAAAGGGAATCAAGCGATTACATTTCACTAGCCTATTTAAGATAACATGATTATATTCATTCCGTTCCATGTTACTATCAAAGACTCTTTCTTTACAAAAGTTGCCGGTACAAAGCACAGCTAGTGCCTAGAGGCTAAAGCATCATCCCCTTTGCGTGACACACTCAAAATCTCAACAATCAACCATGTTATTAACGTGGAATGCTTATGCACCCAAATCTTTTAGTCTATGAAAGTTTGAAACTATGACACTGATGTTATTTAAAAATGTGGGGAAGCACTAATGTACTTAGAGTTAGAGAGGGGGAAGCTGGGGGTAAAGTTGAATTGGCATATTACTCACATCTTGGTGTATATTGCACTTAGTAATAGGTAATAACCTCTACAACAGTATCATCCGGTCCGGTCCATTCTGACACTTGCAGGATAAAATATACAACACACTGTTATCTTCAATCTAGAAGCTTAACCCTTTGACTTTCAGTCTATGATATTTCACTTATGAGAAAATTGTTGTTACTGTAAAGGCTAACATGCATGCGGTACAAGACAGGAGAACAACCGGAAGATGAAGGAATAACAATCATGTGACCTCTCTTGCTAACCTAACTGGTTTCTCCTTTAGAAAGGCAATGTCACCGCCCGGTGCAGTTAGCAGATGGTGATTCGAATCTTCGTCTTCGCTCTCGACTGACATGGAAAGGCCATCGGATTTTGATCCATCGTCATCTGCAATGACAGATATTTAGATCCTTTCTCTCATGATTGCATGATATTATTACAAAAGCATTTCTAATTCAAGAAAAGAAAGAAAGTTCAAAAGCACACTCCAACTCTGCCTCCTTCTGGACTCATGGTGAAGTTCAATTGTTCCTCAATAAGTCTTTGCAGCACTTACACAAAGAAACCAGCATATTTTAACATATTCAATGTGCCCATCCATAACAGATATAGTCTTTCTTGCGCAACCATTAACCGATAAAATCAAAATGAGAAATTATTAAGGACAACCAATTGGCTAAGAAAATGCCTGTCTTACCAGAATATGTGAGGCATTCCGGGAGATGTCTAACTGCAGCAACCTGAAGGCGCTGTGGAAGAAGACAACTGCAGAAAGAACCTGAAAGGCAAAAACACATCACATGACAAGCCTGTGTATATGCACTTGCACTCTTAAAATCCCCGTAGACTAGATGCAAACTTGATTTTGTTACAAGTATGTTACGATCCTCCTTCCCAAAATGAATTATAGATCTAAACCAATGTTTTGGAAAAAGCATCCTTGCTCTGCTTTCTCGTTGGGACATTTTGAAAGTGAGTTATTTTAATTGTAAACTTCCAAAATTATCCTCTATAGTCTAATCACACCTTATTTGAGTATGGGCCAAAAATAAAGACACTATAAAATTCATATCAATTGGTAATTATACACTTTCTTTTTTCCGACAAGTGGTTAAAGCTCTCAAACCCAAGCGGGGAGAAGTACAAACAGTTCAAAATAGTTCAACAAAACGAGTAGCTAAAAACCAAACAGAAAGCAAAGCAAACACCAAAAGAAAGGAAATACGAAAGAAGCATCGAAACAACATTATTATATCAAATTACCAAATATAAATCACTATAAATTAGAATCAATTCTAACCAAAATAAAATAACTGCAACAGAATCATTTCTGGAAAATAGAATCAAGCACAACCTAAGCAATCACACCACATTAGCGGAATGAAGTCTAACTATAAGCATGTTTGCATAGCTGCTCCCATCAAACTCTTCTATAATCTATTCAATGTTAATCTTAAAACCGTTCACTGCAAGAAGCATCTTATTTAAAACAAAATCAAGCTATAGATAGTAAATTGCAAATGCATGCTAAACATTCAAATTTAAAAAATATAAAACATGAGCAGGAAGAAATACTTACCTACATGAGCCAGCCGATTTACCCATGCAGGGATAGGCTTCCCAGTTAGTTGTTGGGAAACTTCATCTGTAAAATGATTGCAATTCTTGGCAATAAGATGGTAAGTGTCTCCATGATATTTTTCAGCAAGGCGCTCAATGAAAGACCGGAACTCTGACTTAGACATATCGGTGCTGCCCAATAACACTGATCGTCTAAAGATGAAACCGGGGCAACTTCTTGGTTCTACCTCAAACACACCGCTCGATGTGTACTCATGTGCTCCAAAGCCATATTCCATACCATGCACTGTTCATGAAAACAATAAGTTAGCAGAAGATGGTCTTAATATAGTACATATAAGTTCCTCATGATTTTACACCCATTATCCTCAAGAGTTGGATGAATTTATTGCCTAATTTTATTATATACATTAATTTGTCATATACTGTAATTCAGTTATTGTAGATTCCATCTTCCTACTGTACTTCAGCACAAAATCAATAGTCTCACCACGCAAATAAATCAAACTTTGAGGATGATTATGCAAAATTAGAAAGCCATAAATTCATCCAACACTTAACAGTATATAATACCAAATGAAGCTATCACATCACAATTAAGATTGGGAAAATAAGAAGAGATCCAGCCTCTTCTACCAGTTTTATTGTCTAAAGTATAAATTAATTCATCAACAGCTCATTTCACATGTGACATAATTATGGAGAGAATTTAAAAGATCCCTAGCATGTTAATGCACATACCGTTAGGAGAAAAAAACAGAGATTTTTTTTATTAGCATCATAAATTCATCAAAGAAGAACATAAATAGCAGATCATGAAGCTAAGGGCAACCAACAAAGCATCACACGAAGGAGTTCAAAAATTAAAAAAAATGACATAAAAGGAAGAGAATTACTGAATTAGACAAACCTTCAATACCAGAATGAAAGACCCCAAGGCCAAAGAAGTAGAGATAATTGTTTATGGGAGTAAGATCATAAACATTGAGATACACGGTGACGCGACTCTTCTGGTCACTGTGTTGCTCCCTTTGCGACCTTGTGCTCAGTGGAAACAACCGCATTGTGCTCAGCAGAAACAATTCCTTTAGCTTTATGCAAAGAATCGAAACTCCATGTTCCAATAAAGCTGTGAAAACAAACAAGAAAAGCAGGGAAAAAGTTTGAGAGTTTTGGATCAGAGTAAGAAGAAGCCCTAGAAAATGTCCCAAATCGAAGAAGGGCTTGAAAGCATTGAGGAATGAGAATGAAGAGATGAGAAGGACTTACGAGTATAATAGGAATAGGAATTGGAAATTGAAGAAGAATTAGGGGGTCGAATTGGATTGAATTGAGAGCACTTTCCCCCAAAGCTAGAATGAGAAGGAGAGTGAGAGTGATGGTTATGGTGGGTTGCGGATTTTGGACATTTTGCCGCCGTAATATTTGTTTATACGCCAACTGTTATGGCTCTAATAGTAACGGCCACGGTTAATTTTGTTACTTTCTCTTCACACTCAATTAACACTTAAGACCATTTAATTCAACGAAGTCTCCACGTTTCCTTCAACCTTAGTCAACTAAGTAACTAACGGATTTCTGACGTCACTCAGTTTTTTCTTTTAATATAATATAATTTCAAAATTAAAATAATTCTATTTATATATCAAAATCAGCTATTAAAATCACTCGTCATATATTTATACATGAATACTTATATAATTTTATCATTTTTAATATATATTTTTGTATTTTAATATGTATTATACACTAGTGATTAATTTTAATGACTAAATTTAGTTACAAATAATATAACCCTCTTAATAATTAGATTAACTAAACAAACTAGTATTCCAAAATTTAAATGGTTTATGAAAATAGTATTGAAATATGCCCACGATAAATAAGCTTTTTAAAAAGTTTAAAATTATGAAAAAAAATTTTATTTAAATTAGGTTAAATTAATCTATTAATATAATTCTATTAAATTTTTATTTAAATTTTAATTTTTTTTAATAAGGTCCTTATACGATATTTAATTTTTTTATTAAGTGTTATTGTGATAAAAAAAATTAAATTTAACAGAAAAATTATTTTATATCCATTGAGGATTTCTGTAGCAAAATATTCTTTCTATATAACTAAATATTTCATTAAATTTAATTTTTTTATAAGCACTTAATTGAAAAAAAAAATATAAAAAGTTTGACGAACTTAAGAAGTAATAAAATAATTAAACCTTTAATTTAAAACAAATCTTATATTTTTTACATTTTGAAATTTTTGAGGACTTTCTTGCATTGTAGTTACTTTTTTTTCCCTCAAATATACAAACGTAATTGCTACTATTACTATAGTTATCATATTATCTTGATCTTGATAGGTTATTTTTTTATGTGGTGGTTCATGGACTAGCTAGCCATCATTTGCTGCACTCAACAAGGAACATGGAAAAGGTAGTTACCGCCGGCAAGGCGTGATACAAGGGTTAATAACATGAAACAAGTGTGATGTTCACGCATGTTACGATCCATTTCCATTCTCCATAGCTAATTTTATATATTTGAGAGGTACTGTTAATCTGTTAATACATGCTGCATTGTTTAGACTTGAGAGCCTTTAATTAACTTAGTCCCTAAACATATACCGCCTCGCTTAGGAAATAATTTTCTTATAAGAAATGTTCTGCAACAATAATGGAATGAATTATGTAACATGTTTAATTAATTTCATTAATCAACACTAATTGTTGTTGCACTAGTTGGTAGTTAAGTAGTTGATTAATACAATTCTTTTCGATTTCGGTACAGTTTAGATCAAATCATATAACCCGGGCAAATTATTTAGATAGGCATAGGATCAATAATTTATAATTAGAAATAAGTATCATTAATGCCACAAAAGTTATTGGCCAAAATCAAAATTGACACAAACGTTATTTTTGTATAAAAAATACCACAAAGGTTTAGTTTACATTTAAAATAACTATATTGAACGATTTTACCCTTCTCTGATTTTTATTTTGTCCCTTGTTTGCATAATAATAACAGTAATAATAATAATAATGAATTGAATGCAAACTTTTTGTTAAATAACATATGAATAAATCGAATGCAAACTTTTTGTAATTATTTCATTTAAATTAAAATTAAAATAAAGTTAATATAATAACCCTTATTTAGGGTTCTGTTGCCCTTCTTTACCATTTTAGAAGAGAAAAGATAGGAAGAAAAAAGAAAGCAAGCTTCTGAAAATCATCAATAGTGGATTGAGCAAACTTTAGAGACACAGTTTAAGCCAGAGCAGTAACTTCATGTTAGGCCACATCTCTTCAACAATTACCAAAAAATAGCATAATACATTACTAACAACTAGCAGTAATAATCATTTAATTTTGTTTTCAATAACAGGCATCAAGAAATAGAAAAAACAAAAATAAAAAGAAGAAAAAAAAACTGAAGAAAGCATTAATGTGTGTATGAAGTGTGATGAACTATTAATAACCCATAATCTGATGACTAATATTTTTTTTATACAGTACCACTCACAAAAGATTAAAAAAGAGGTGAAGGCAAGACAGTTAAAGCATACAAGCAAAATATAAGCTCAATCAAAGCATCAAACAAAACAAAATCAAATAAGCCGATAAACATCAAGGTAGCTCCTGCGGAAAAATTGGTGAGTAGTGAAGACTTTTTAGTGACATTACTCCCCAAAGTAATCATTCTCCATCAATGTCATCCAATCTAAGTGATAGTCTCAATCCCTTCTTTTTACTCCGGTAGGTAATCAAATTCAACACCTCAAATTCCATTGTTTGCAAGTCTAGTTTACTGTTATAAAAAATACACCTATTAATATATCATGACTAAAATTCAACAACTGCAAGCTTTAAAATATTAGAAAATTATTAGCTACAAAATAACATTCAAACTACTTGACATATTTTACACTTGTAATTCATGATGATCTACAAATACCTATCAGAACAGAGGTAACTATAACAGCAGCAGTTCAAAAAAGAATTGAAAAAAAAAGCAAGAAAAATTGAGCAGTTTAACAATTAATCAATTTAATTGTATAACATAAGCAACAATTCTGTGATGTCTTTAGAAAAATATTTTTAGTTCTATTTCTTCTACCTATGTGAAAAACAACAACAAGAACAACATACATTATATTATTTTCCGTTAGAACAAAGTATGAAGGAGAGTCGGAGAGGAGAGGGACCTAGAACGCTGGAGACCAACAGGCGACGGACAACGAGAGAGACAATAGACCGCAGCGAGCATGGGACGATCTCGACCCAAGCGACGTGACGCAAACTGCTGGCGGCTTGAGCAAAGGCTTGGAGGGATTGGATGGTTGGAGCTTGACAAGACGAAGATGGGACGCTAGGGTTTCTCAGTTCAGTCTTCAAACGCGATGCGACCACGAAGAATCCGCAAAAGAGGCGATGACGGCGAACCGACGTGCCTTTGGAGGCTGGAGGAGCTAGGGTTGCCATTAGTGGCGGCTAGGGTTCTGAGTCCCATCTCCTCTCCAGTTGCTTTATCAACATTTGCTTCCTTTTTTCTATTAAAATAAATAAATAATAAATGAGAGCACAAAAAAAAACTAACAATAAAAAATATAGGGGCAAAATAGTAAAAAGGGTTTTTTAATAAAAATATTAAACTTTTGTAGTAATTTTGACAAAGAAAAAAAGTTTGAGACTAATTTAATTTTGGCCCCAAACTTTTATGACAAAAAGAGTACTTATCTCTTTATAATTATTACTCCATATTTCTTTGGTTTATTTAACCTTCCTGATGAACTGCAATAGTTGAATATGAATGATGCTGTTTCAATAATATCAAATACGCAAGGCACGCAACAAAGGAAGTAGTAGAAGACTGGACGATATCTTCAGCCCGGTGAGACTTTACTTTTAAGCAATATATATATTAAATTAAAAATACTAGTGCTCTTTGTGCATTAGGGTTTTATAGAGCACTACTACAAATTAAAGAAAATGTTGTATTCTCTGTATCTTTCCATGTCAAGTACTATGACCTAATTAAAGAATGTATCTTTTTGTGGAAATTACAGGCCTTTTGCCGGAGTTGTTCCTTCATTCGTTCACTTCTCTTACAGTTTCATTGATTGGACTGACATTTATATAAAATTATAGTAAGTTAAATAATATTGTATTTATGATCG
The DNA here is from genome assembly GCA_036250425.1 of Stylosanthes scabra. Classification (NCBI taxonomy): domain Eukaryota; kingdom Viridiplantae; phylum Streptophyta; class Magnoliopsida; order Fabales; family Fabaceae; genus Stylosanthes; species Stylosanthes scabra. The sequence goes on from JASCZI010211529.1 coordinate 44,126, forward strand.
AGGTCTTAGCTCAATTGGCAATTTACTTATCTCATGAGTTATTACATTTATTAGCTCCGAAACTTAGCGAAGGTCAAGTGGTAGAAATATAAAACAATAATTCTAGATGTACACCTATTTTCTTCAACTAAGTTCAATTAAGTTGTTCACGCGCACATTATAGAAACAGAAATTTATATGTACAACTAATATATTTTTATATATAGTTGACATGAACATGTTTTAATACATGTTCGTTTGTTTTTAAATTTTCTGTTCGTTCTAATAGTAATATTATGTTCGTGCACCTGAAGTGAGAATATGTAAAATTCACTTGATTTGACTTGGATGGAAGAAAAAGTGTATATATAATATAATTGAATATAAAAACCTACTTTTTGTGTGTGTGAGTGCATTCGTGATATAATGTTCATGACTTAATCTGCTTTATTAGCAGCAAATTAAAGTCAAATACCGGCAGAACAATAATTCATCTGGTGTCTAGTGTACGTATTCCGTCCAACAAAGGCCATGGATTTCATGATCAGGACAAGAATGTTTCATGATGTGCTGCATTGCTCAAACATTTATAGAAGTTTGTATTACCAAGAGGTAGGAGGCAGGGGAAGAAATTATTGCCCTTTACTATGTCATGCCTACGCCATTATTCACTTGGAACCTGGCGAGAGCAACTAAAACAATCAAAGCGGCTTAATTAAATAATGACTCAACTTATAAATAAGAAATATTTATTTTTATATTTATATAAATTGAAAGGCAGCAAAAACAATTAAAAGAAGTCAAGCAAGGGAGAACCTAATATATTTTGAAAAAGTCGCTATTCATCACTCCAGTGTACAAAGTATTGAAAATTAACATTGATGCAAAGAATGACGAGGACCGAGTACCCATCAGTGTATAAATTATTTTCGATTTGGCACGATTTTATTTATTATTTATTATTATTATTATTGGAAGCAATGACTTTGTATATAAAGAAGAAGAAGAAGAAAAAAGGGAGTTATGACTTTTTATTCTACACCTTATTAATTCATCACATGCTCTATGCGATAATATTTCATATGGATAATTGAATGTCGTGTCCATCAACAATTGAACATTTTGAATATTACGCAAAATTATTTTGCAACATTTTATATATATTTTTTCTATATTATTAGAATGTTTCTTGTTTCGTGATCAAAAGTATTATGATCTTTTACTTAGTTTGCATACATTTCAAAAGAAACTAAAACAAACACCTTGAAGAATTTTGGTGGTTGTATAAAAAGACAACAGAAAAAGACATACCAGACTAGATAAATAATCTAACAACAATTGCTTAATAATAATTTATTCATAATTTAATTATTTTGGCCAAAATAAATTCCATATATTTGAAAATATTTTTGTCAGTATCTTTTTTAAAAATCTTTTTTGTTAATAGTAAGATCTTTAATAATCTATTTTAGTGGAAAATCATTTGCTAATTCAAGGTGCATACATCATATACGCACGCACCATTGTATATCATATATATATATGTTGTTAACTTTGACTGGTCTTCATGAGTTCAGCATCAATAATCATAGATAAGATGATTGAAATTTGAAAGTTTGAAACATGAAATGCTGACCAATTCCAGAAAATTATTACACATGTGTTGAAATGAAATTCAAACCATGCTCTTGGTTTTAAAATTTGAATTAATTATTATTGAATTGATACATGCTTACTCCTATTGAAAGCATGTAAATGTACAAATTAAAGGAAATAGAATAAATGATGACATATTTTCTTTGTCCTTCTATTTTTTCTTTCTAGAATGTTAGTTTGACATCAATCTCTAGCTACATGCTATATACGTTTATAATTTCATTAATTTGTTTCTGAGTTTGATCTTTGAATCTCCAAAAGTACATAAAAACAGTAAATAATATCATGTACGTAACTCTCATTTTCAAAATTTTCTCAAACAAATGTTTATATTATTTAGTCATGGGCATTATATTGATTAGCATAACAAGTTTACAACTTATTGAATAGATATATAGATAAAAGATATACGTTCAAGCATATTTTTAAATTATATGTAGTTAATTTTGTATGAAGTTGTTTATTAAAAATGTTAAAATAAATTGAAATATTTAATAAAATTACCATCTAATAATAATAAAATATTAAATTTATATAAAGTTAAATACATGTAACTCACATGTTATAATAGAAGAATATTATCATTTATCAAGATACGGATAACTTTTTAAGTTTTAACACATAAGAAAAAAATCATCACACAACCATAAGCTGTGGAAATCCCAACGCCGGATGGGGAGATAACGGCGATAACGGCGGCACACTGAAAATACCACTTGCGTCACCGTCCCAGAACCCACTCCAACTAGACGGCGTTAACGGAATATCCCTTATACCACTAACGTCGTCCGATGATTCCTCCACCTTCTCCTTCTTCACTGCAACCTGCTTGTTCTCGTCGTCCTCCTGACGACAGCGCTTCCTGTTGTGGGCGCCGACTTCGAGAGGGAAGTTGAGGATGGCTTTTGAGCCGCGGAGCTTAAAGGCGGCGCGGTCGTAAGCCTTGGCGGCATCGATGGCGGTGTCGAATGTTCCAAGCCAAACCCTGGAGCCTCGCTTGTTAGGATCTCGAATCTCGGCGGCGTACTTTCCCCATGGCCTCTGCCTTACCCCTCTGTAGTGGTGCTTCTTCTGTTGTTGCGTGGTCTTGATGGAATTCTCGTCGTGCTGCTCCCCGAATTGGATCCATTCGGTTTTCTTAGGGAGTGAGATTTGCAGAGACGGTTTCCGGTTGGACGAAGATGCCGTTGACTGATGAGGTTTCTTCTCCACCGCCGGGGACTGATCCTGGAAGTTGGATCTTGTTGGCGTGTTGACTATTTGGTTAGAGTATTGGTTGACCGAAGCGGAAGAAGAGGAAGAGGAAGAGGAAGAGGAAGAGGAAGAGGAAGTAGTAGGGTTAGTTTGGAAAGAGAAGGAGGAGTTGTGAGGAAGTGGTGATGAGAGTTCTCCGAGAAGATGAAGTTTGATGAGATTCAGGGCAGTCAGCTCGGAAGGGTTTTCCATCTCTGTTCTCTGCACTGATGAGCGAGTGTTTTCTCAAAACTAACAAGTTCTATGGAATTATGAGTTTCCATTTTGAGTGGAAAAATGGTAGTATATATACAGAGAGACTATAGAGATTATTATTAATAAATAAATAATAATGTAAGTTTTAAATTTTTTCAAAGGATTGGTTGCTTTGTCAACCACGGAAACTGGAAGGAATCATGCTCTCTCATCTCATCTCAATTATTATCCTACGCTAGACTCCATCTTACCTTCCTCTAATATACTATTCTAATAATTTCATGCATCTTCACGTTCTTTAAACCTGTCATGTCTAATAAAGGTGAATTCTCTAATACAGAATACGTTTTATGGATCCCACTTTTTTTTTTTTAAATTTTTGTTTATCATTTTTTTTTAAAATTCTTTTTACACTTACAATATGTATTCTATGTATGCTAATAACATGGATGTGAATACTCACCCTCATAAAACCTAATCAATATCAGTATCACTACAACAATAAAAAGGTTTCTTAAAATTAACTTTTATATTCAATTTTTCATTCATTAATTATTATTAAATTAAATGAATAATATTATATATTTTAAATATATCATTACGAGGAATGTTATTTATGTAAAATTATAAATTGTAATTTAATTATATTGTATTTTTAACCGGTTCACCCCTTGAAGTTGAAGCAGGATCGGACATTAGGTTCTAGTATAATAAATTGGTGATTGAACATTGAATTTGTTTTAAATAATGTATAGATAACAAGATACACGGAATCATTTATATAGCAGTGGATATGTAATTAATTCAAGCATTGAAGAAAAGTGTTAAGTGATAATTACGCAATGTAATCTCTAGAGGTTTTCATTTTGAGGGGAAAATTAAAGGAAATCGCGGGGTTACGTTACGTTGTAGAAGATACTCGCAAAACTTCTTCGCTTGGATTTTATGAGACATTTTGTTGCTATATTATATGTGTTTGAGAATTATTGAAAGCGGAACTTTGGCTCCAATTCTGCAACTTGCAAGCAAAGAATTGGTTTGTTAGTGACAATTTTCTTTCTTTATTGATAGTGTCACGATCTGTGTGTCGTAAAATGTTTGTCACCGTAATCTCTGTAAAATTCAACACCAATACATGCTTTTTTCTTATATTGTGACATTAATAAACGGATTGAATGGTTGGAAAGTCAAACAACTTTTACCAGATGTACAGTGAAGGTTCTATAAACCGTGTATGTCAACAATTGATGACATTCATCAAATTCTATACCAATTTATTTTGGGGTTAAGTCATTTAATTTGTATATACATTCGTAGACTCTGGAAATTTAATGTATGTATAATGTATACGTAAATGCTCTAGAATATTAATCTGTCATCTTGCTATATATAAAACTGTACAACTCGTGTTAATGATGTTGAATGATTCTAGAAACAAAGTAATTTTTTTTTTCTTTTTTCAGTAAATCTTTCTTATCTGCTTCTACTCAATTAACTAGTTAGAAGAATTTATTCCTACTAGTTAAATATTAGAAGCGTTACCTATTCAGCTATTCTTTTCTTCATTGTTCATATCTTTTTGTAATAAGATTCTGTCACAACTTGGATAATTATTATTATATTTTGTTTGCGTCAACTTCTCATAATATAAGAGAGGGTTTAATATTTTTAATTTATTTTATTTTTCTAATGATCGAAGGTTCTGAATTAGTCAATGATTGACTGGTTATATAAGTTGATGAATCGTCCTTATATGTAAAGGCTCTTGCATTGGATGTTTCAACCACTCAATTCTTAATTAATATATAGTTAGGGAATGGGCCCAAAGAAGAGAAAAATAAATATTGAATTAGTGTAGTTAATTAATAATATGGGACCAACAGATAGGGTACACAATCTGGTTTGTGGTTTATTATATTCATGCTGGAATAATTCCTTTGCAATTCCCTTGACAAAGTCCTAATCATTCATCTGCTGATCATCATGTATCTTCCCTAAGATTCGTGAGTTAAATTATAATGATTCTTGAGATTCTAATCGCATAATTTTAGTCTTTAGGATTGAAAAAATTGCATCAAATTGGTCCCTGTCGATCCTCTCTTCAGTCTAATTCTTATAAATTTTGTGAGGGACGTGACGACTACCTTGCATGTTGAATAACATAAAACGACGTTGTTTCACTTATAATGTTAAATGATCATTAAAAATGATTTATTCATTATCTAATCACTCCATAACTCTTTCATTTATGCTTCTTAGGTATCAAATAATATTATTTTAACTACTATTAAGCATCATAAATGAAGAGACATCGTTTTATATTGTCTAACATGCAAGTCAGTTATCATGTCAGTCACGAAATTAACCGAAATTATACCGAATAGGAGCTAGGGACCGATTTGGTACAATTTTTTAAATCTTGGGAACTAAAATAGTGCAATTGAAATTTCAGGGACTATTCTGGTAGAACTCGCGAAACTTAAACTTAGGGACCTGGGTTTATTTCTTATTTGAAGTTTTAAAGCTTTTTCACACCTAATGTAAGTATTAAATTTATAACACTTGATTAAGGAAAAAAATCAATTAGAAAAATGAGTCATTTCTTTTTTACTCTTTTGGACGTACGTTGAGTCATTTCTGTTTCACTTTCACCATCTCCCAAAGATTTTGGTCTGTGTTCTTTGTGTCTTGGATTCATTTTTTGTCTGAATAGATTGTTTGTTTCTGGTCACGTAATTGTTGGATTTTTATGTTTTTGGTCAATGGGAATTGTTGGATTTGTTAAACGCCTAGTCGTAATCCACAGTGTTATGAAGGCCCAACTCACACATCCTAGGGCCCAATCAATGTAATAGCTTATCCAAAAAAACCATCAGCATAATAGTTTGGATTGGTCTAGTAAAAAAAAAAACAAAAATTGAGTTGGTCTAATGGTTAATTTACTATTTCGCTTTGGCAAGCATCATGATTCAAATACCGCCTTACATGCAGTAATTCATTAATCAGCGATAAACTTTTAAACTAAGCTTAGATTCACGGAGAATTAATACTTAGTCTATGAAGCTAGAGATATGTGGAAAAAAATAAATAAAAACTAATTGTTGGCTTATTCATTTGATTACCACAATTTTAAAAGCTGATGACTTAGAAAGAAGATGGATAATATTATCCATGCATTCTTTTAGTAGATATTAATTTTACACTCATATATAAATACGATTATTATAGGTGAACTACAAAAAGTAAAAGGTAGTTAACGCATTAATTACTGTATTTTATACAGGTATTAATTTGATGTCGGCTAAGAGGACGTACAAATAGCGGAATCAAAAGATTACAAACCAATTGCCAAATTACATAAATTTCACTATTTTCAAATATACTATTAAAAATATATTAGTTTTTGTTTAATCAAAACGTATCGTTAGCGTGTATTATATATGTGATATAAAACATCATATCATATCATATATCAAATAAAGTTTGATAACATTTTGACAAATAAATGAGCTAATTAATTGCAAACAATGGAAAAAAGAAAATGCCATTTTTAAATAAGTATTTTTATCCAACCATGTACACAAAAAGCTAATTACCAAATCAATAATCAATAATCAATATATACGCCTACAGTATATATGTATTTGTATGAAAGAATTAATGAACTGGATCTTGAGTGATATATATATATTCACCAGAGGACCTGCTTCAAAATAACAATAACAATATTACACTAATATTTTACTTAAATAACCCTTAAAACAAATAAATAAATTGTAGCTTTATTATATATGTCGACAAATAAATAACAACTTGCATATCAATAATTTTTAATTTACATGCAGTCATTGAAGATTTGGATTATCCATCTAATTTCAAATGATCCACAATTGACCACTGCCGTTATACAATCTTTAGAAGAACTTATATTTTGAACTTTGAAGTGCCAGCGTGCATACATATTGAATATGTTCAATATTGAAATAATGGCCGACACATGAATACAATATTAGCAACTTGCATTGAGGGATAGAAGATGGTGCATTTTTATAATGATCAATAGTAAATTCAACTTTTTTGAACTAAGATGCTGGCCATTTTTGTATGGTTGTTGGAATTTTTTTACTGCAACCACTTACTTCGTTAATAATAATATAATATATATAAGAGTAATAACAAGTTTGGCCAATGAAATTTTGCTTGAGTGGTAAATCAAAGGTGAACAAGAGCTTTCATGAAAAGGTTTTATATTTGATGATGGATGTTGCTAAAACAAAACAAAATGAAGCAGAAAAGGGAAGTTTAATGGCAACATCTTAATTAGGCACGTTGGCTTTTAATTTCTTGCTTCTGAATATATTATTATCAATGACCAGTTTTACTTTTGGACTGAACCATTATTTATACACATTTTAAACTTGCAAAAGAATAAGAATTTCTCTTCAAAAAAGAAAAAAAAAAAAAAAAAGCTAAGAGACTTATAAATTGGGGGCGATGCATGCGCACGTGGAGGTTGCGCACATGAAAAAATAATAATAATAATTTAATAAATAATAGATAGTAGGTAGTAATAGTGGATAAATTATTACTAAAATGGGAAAGAGAAATTTCAAGTCAAAGTCAAATGTTGCATTATTTAGAAGTTATATATGGTCATCGGTCAGCTTCAAATTATAAGGCTCTGGTTCGAGTTCTTATGTCGACTTTTCCTTCCCCATCATTGCTGCTACTAGCATTTTTAATATTAACTAGTTATCTCTCAAACTGTAAGATTTGAAAAGATTAAGTTCAAGTATATGTATATATCATCTTATGTGCGTGGTTATATTTTCGTAACTTTCGTTTTGTATATATAATATTGAAAACATCTCATGTGTTCCATAGTTTATGATAATCCAATGATCTTAATCGTTGGTTTTAATTTATATATATTTTAAAATTATTTTATAATTAAAATCAACGATTAAGATCATTGGATTATCATATACCATGAAGCACCTGACCTACATTCATAATATTATGAGAGAAGACTAATATAATTATATAATAAGCAGGTAAAATTTCGCATAATTTCATTTTCAAATCTCAATGTAATCTAGGTGAATAACATGCACCATTTTCATCAATGTTAATGCTATTGTATAAATTAATTCAGTTTATGCTTCCTTAATAAGTGATGATTAGTTTTATGATTTTGGATCATTTCAAGTTCAGGTAATCCAGTTGGAGAAAATAGCTTAATTTTATTATGTAACACTTTGCAATTTGTATGGATGGTATACATTATTATTTAATTTGGTTCACTACTTATTACTTTGTATTCAGCAAATAAATTAAACTAAATGTGATCAACCGCTAAAATATTTTCACTATAATTTCATTCCATTATCATTACTATTTTATTAGAAGGCTCCTTTACTCCACTTCATTAGAGAAATTCCTTTATTTTTCGCTTTTTTGACACAGGGAGGAACAACCTAGTAGTTGGATTTTTTTAATGCATCCACTCGATGAATACAATGGTAATATTTAGGAAATTTTTAAGTATATCAATACGTCGTACGTATACTTATAATTTATAATAGTTGATTTTAACTTAAAAAAATAAAAAATATATATAAATCAAAATTAAAGGTTATAGATTATAAGTCTATCGATACATAGCTACTTACGAATTTATATACTAACTTGTGGGAGTAACATTGGCCAAATAAATAAGAAAATATGTATGTATATAAACATTGTCCCATATAAAATTGTACTTGCCCCCATATTAAAATGTAAATTATTTTATTAACTTTTATATCATTTTTTATATATTTTTATTAAATTAATCTTACATAATACAAAATCTTCTTGTTAAAAATAGAGCATTATTATAGCACTATCCAATTAATGAATTTACTTAGTTTAAATTTATATTTTTTTAGTTTTTCCACTCAACCGTAATATTTACTAGTAAATTAAAGAATTGTATATTACACTTGTATTTTTTATGATTAGTTCTTAAATATAAATTAAATTAAAAATCATTTAAAATTTAGTCAAAATAATAAATTATTTTTTATTATTAGTTATTAGATATCTATAAAATAAGAATAAGAGGAGTTTAATGTATATTTTTTCCCTAAAATATCATTCATATATCGTATATAATTTATAAAACAAATTCAATAATTGAAGACTCAAATAAAAAAAATATATTGATTCAAAGGTAATTCTTTGATCATCTTAACTAATATCACATTTATTATTATTATTACATGTATTTAAGTTATTAAAATAAATAGATTAATAACTTATTAACATAGTAAACATGGTTATAAATGTAAAAAGAAATGATTTAATATTTAATCTTTTGTGTCATTTGATTTTATATACATTGGTATTTTTTTATTTTTATGTGTTATATACTTGCACCTATATCATAAAATTTCTGGATTCGTCACCGTCGGTACATCGGTATACTTAAAACTTTTCTTGAAACTTTTCTTAATATTTATATTAAAATTTTACGAGAAATAAAAAAAATGAATACTTAGATACAACATGAAGTCATTTATTAATTGCTCTTAAATGAATTGACGTGCTTATTAGAATTGAGATTAGATGGTCTTAATTCAACCTCAAAAACTAGCTCATGAGGTGATGAATGTTTTACACTTATATTCACTCAAGAATCCATATCTTTTGTAGATGTGAGACTTGCATTATAATAGTGCTTAACCAAAATATAATTTAATAATTTTAAAATAACAACTTTATATGAACTCAACTACACTTGAATTAAAAAAAACAAATTAGTATATATACACAGAAGTAACTGGATAAGGATTAACAAAATCAGAACACAAGATTAAAATTTAGTAACAAAATAAAGCAAAAATGCAAAATAGATGATATATACACAGCAGTAACTGGATAAGGATTAACAAAAGTTGAAAATGGTAACTTATAATATATGCATGGCCCTCGCCCCCACCAGAAAGCTACATAGACAGTTAGACACATACATACACACGTATCTAACATGGATTTGAAAAGTATCATTTAATTCGATCGACATGCTCGAACATTGATCTTGCATGAGCCGTACGTAGATAGATTCATAGATATATAATTATTATTATTATTATTATTATTATTATTATTATTATTATTAATTTATTATTATTAATTATTATTACGTATCTTTATTATTATCATTCGATAGTAAAACTCATGTGAATTGACAAACATAATTTCAAAAATTACTTCACACATAAAACTATATATTTAGCAACAAAAATTTGTCTGATAATTTTAAAGACATGATCCAAAGACAATTGTACACGAAATTAAATATTTTATAGTACCCTCTTTTATTGGTAAATTTATTAATTTATTCATGAAATAACCTTTAAAGACACTAAATAAACTTTAATTTTTCTATATATAATTTTGAAAATTTTTCAAATGTACCAAAAGAAATTAGTATTTTAATATTTTTAACTCTAAATTTTAATTAAAATATATATAAATGAAAATCAACTATTAATACCAGAAATACTAGTATTCTGATTGAAACTTTTTCATTTAGTTTTTTTTAATACTTTTGTACTCTATATGAAATGATGTCTTTAAACTTAAAAGTAAATTTATTATTTGTCATCTTACTCTTTAAAAATGAAAAATGCTTTAATTTGTTTGAATTTGATTGGGGAGAATGATTTCCACCCATCACCTTCCAGGAACAAACACACACAAAAAGCAGTGTTACTGTTAAATTATTGGAAAAAATATATATAAAGAATAAAGATGGCGGGGTCCTCTTGCGCACATAGCTTAATGGGGAGTTATTGACTTTTTTGGATGACACTTATCCACAATTCTGCAATTTGCAATTTGCAAACCTAGCTAGCTAGAAACATGTCCACAACCTCTGTATCCATTTTATCCCATCACATCCTTTTCAACCCCACTTCAATTTTTTCTTTTCCTCACTCCTCAACCATTTAATTTCTTTATTCATTATTCTTCATTTTCTTCTATTTTGAACTTCAACGAAATATACTTCTAAAATTCACTCAAAATACATTTCTAACCCTAATTTAATACAAACATAATTATAGGAGGATCATCACATTTTATTATTTTTTAGCTAGTACTTAACAAACTAATATAATTTTATAAATTAATAAAAGTACTAATTTATTGACAAAGTGTGTATACTAATTAAATGTATTAGCTAAAAATAATAAAATGTACTTATTCTTGGATTTTTCTGGTTTAATATATATATGGATTTATTTACAAAAAAGAAAATCTGGAAAAATAATGTAAAGGTGACAAGGAATTTAATAATAGACAAAATTTGCAGCACAGAAAGCGACAAATGCGAGAGAAACAAAGAGGAGAAGCAAGTTGTGTGTGCTGTGTGCACATTGAGAGACGAATGACGTCAGCGAGTGACTTATTTAATTACCCAAAAAATTGAAAATATTAAGCACGTGATAAAAAACCACGAAACTATTCCTTGCAATTTACACATGCGAAGGTTCATGGAAGCTAAGTTCGCGACCATCGTAAAACAATAAAAATTAAATAAAATATCTTTGGTGGGAGTGATTAATTAAAAAAAAAAAAAGTTTCGTGTCCAAGTTCACGAACCTAGAAGTTCTATATAAACCCGTATCCCTCTTTCGCTTGAAAATTCGAATATTCAATAACACCTCCCTCAGCTATCTCTTCTCTTTAATATTTTGTTGAGCAGATTCAGTTAGTTATTTATAACTGAAAAAACACACACTCTAACAGAAAAAGAAATGTGTGAACAAAGCAGTTACGATTCCGATATGGCGCTACTCGACTCAATTCGCCGCCACTTGCTGGGAGAGGCCGACCCGTTTATTTTCGGAGCTCCGAATTATAATTCGGGTATCGCACCGGTTTTCTGCCGGAGCTCCAGCTTCAGCAGCTTGTACCCTTGCCTGAGCGAAAATTGGGGGGAATTGCCGCTCAAAGAAGACGATTCAGAAGATATGGTTCTATACGGCGTTCTCCGCGACGCTGTAAACGTCGGGTGGGTCCCATCTCTCGAAGCTGGATCACCGGAAGACTTCTCATCGGGTTACTTGCCCGCCGTGACGGTTAAATCGGAGCCGGATCTATTTCCTTCGGTGCCGAGCCTCCTGGAGCCTGTTGTAACCGCCACCGTGGCAGCACCGATGGAAGAGAAACCTACTCCTGTTGCGGCTCCGGCGAAGGGGAAACACTACCGAGGAGTGAGGCAGCGACCGTGGGGGAAGTTCGCGGCGGAGATTCGTGATCCGGCGAAAAACGGTGCTAGGGTTTGGCTGGGAACATTCGAAACCGCGGAGGACGCAGCTTTAGCTTACGACCGCGCCGCCTACAGAATGCGCGGGTCACGAGCACTGTTGAATTTTCCACTCCGGGTGAACTCCGGTGAACCCGATCCCGTTAGGGTGACGTCTAAGCGGTCGTCGCCGGAGCCTTCGTCGTCGTCGGATAGTGGATCGTCGACGAAGAGGAGGAAGAAGGCGGTGGTGAGAGGTCAGGTAGAGATGAAGACAGGGCAAGTGGGGAGTCAAGTGGCTCATTGTACACGTGGCGAGCAGTTATTGGTTAGCTGAGTCCTCTTGCACTCAGTCACTAAAATCTAAAAATGAAAAATAATGGCAAGAGAAAAGAAAGGTGGGATGCAGATAGTGACTCAAAAGAGTTGCAAGGAAACAAATGGGATAAGTTAAAAAGGCATGTTTGGTAGAGAGCAAGTAGCTACTGTGGGCTCCAGATTTTTTTTTTTTCTTTTTGGGTTTTTTTGTGAATACAATATTTGTTATTTCTTTTGTGAATGATGAATTGGGTTACATAATTGCATCTCATGAAGAAAAGCCTTCCCTTTTTTCCCTAAATAGAGTTGCCGTTCCAAATCATCATCAGAAAATAATAGTCCTGTTACTAGTCCTAGTTCTAGTTCATCTATGAGGCAAGTGGCAAGATAAGACACTTGGAATTTGAGTGATTGAATAGTAATAATTAGATAAAGTAGACACCAATAATTGCGAGTGATGAAACACAATTTGGATGGAAGTAATTAACTGAGTGAGTTTAGTGGTTAGTGGTTACATTATGCTTTCCGTACCAAAAAGGGTTAATTAAAGAAAAAATAGCATGTAAATTGTAAAATGCCAAGCAGTGGGCAGTGGCACTGGCAATAATAAACACTTGTAAATGAATGAATAAACGAGAGTGATCCATTTCCTGTAAGGAAAACAATCAGTGAATATCCTTAATATATAGTAATGTACTGTTGTTTATAGAGAGTTGTCATAGTTCACTTAACTAACTGAGTGACAACGACTTAAAGATCATAATTGTAATTAATTGTGGTTGAAGTTAGTGATTGATCTTATCCTATTAAGTTAGTTTAATTCTGAAAATATAGGACTTACTTATCTACCTCTCATCATCACCACTACTGGTTTAGTTTAATTCTCGAAATATAGGACTTTTTTATATATTTATATATGACTTATAATTATCTACGTACCTCTTCTCGTCACCACTGGTCACAAAATTTTTTTATAATTTCCATATGTATTGCTTAATTAAAATTAAATAATTTATTAAATAATGATGTGATGAATATTACAATTTGGCGTATCCTTCTTTTTGTATTAATCAATGCAACCACATTTATCTCAGCAGGCTGAACTCATTGTCCTTTCTTTCTTTCTTTTTAATTTATTTTAAAGGTCTGATGAGAAATTATTGTCTTTATGCATATATTAAACAATGTACCGGTTCGGATGGGCAACCTTAGTATAGTTCAGATTATTTGTATCTGTCAATTCTAAATTCTTCATTCTAGCCCGTTGTTTTCGACCGTACGGATGCAAAAATAAAAAATAATGTCTTTGCGTGATTGAAGTTATTAGGAGAATATATCTATTGCACACATTCATTTAAATGTATTTGCACATTTAATAATTTAAATGTCCAATATAAAAATAATAAAATCTAATACATAAATTTTGAGTATAAAATTATTGAAATTGAAAAATTCAAATGGATAACAATTTTTTTTTATTAAAATAGATGTATAAACGTGTGTATAGTTTACGTATAGTGTTACCCTTATTAGTATTATTATTAAGAGAAATATATATGTAGATTAACAATCGAACCCATATCATCAATCTCGTCATAAAATTATATAAAATTAAATGAATGTATATAATCATTAATTATTTATGAGTAAAGTTACAGAATTAATGTTAGAGAGTCAATAAATTTAATTAGAGAGATGGTAAGATTGGAAAAGAAGAAGGAAAAGAGATGAAAAAAGATATTGATTACTATAGGGTACTAATATTGTTGATTTCATAGATTTTTTATTATTTATTTATATTTAAAAAAATTAAATATATTATGAAAAATAATGTTCAGATTTTTTGGTGACATAATAATAGTGTTTACATTTATATTAAAATGAATGGATATAATAAAATTTTAAAACTTCTAAACTTAAATATAAAACTCTTACATAAATTGATAGCGCAGCTCTTGTAAAAATTGCAAAGTGACACCTTTTACGAACAAGCCTCGAGTATATGTTATCAACTGAATCTAAGCTAAGAGCTGAGATTTGAATTTTAAGTTTGAAAAATACACGTTGGAATGAATGTTCAAAGTTCAAAGTAAGAACAACTGCGTTCCCACGCAATAGCTAAGTGCTAAGATGTGTAAAAGCATACACATAAATGTGTACTAAATTCCAAAATGAAATTAAGATGAATGAAGCTAAGTGTTCACCTAAGTAATAACGTCATTGCCATGGCCACACGCCCACACCGCACGAGGGTTAATAATACTATAAATTATAAACTATACAGTATATGTATATGATCATCTTGCGGGTTGCCGCAGCCAGATGCTTATTCCAAACACTTTGTTTAATTCAAAGTTTGACCCTTGACTTTTCAGCAACGTAGCGTAGCACATATATATACAAACAGAATATTCAACATTTCTTAACATGACTGCAACCTAGTTTTTTAAATAATGTAACTGGAAAGTGGAAAATATTGCTAACAAATCAATTTTCTTTTGACCTTTTTGTTTCTCAGTTCCATCATAATTTATTTTCAAATTCTATAACCATCCGTGTACACACACTGTATGTGTGGGGATTATTGATTTGATCAATATATAATATTCACTATCAATTAATCTTATTTAAAATAAAAATCTAACACAAAATGCAACTTTTTTTCCTTTTCCATTTATTCATACAATGGTTCTAGCTAACAAGAAATCATGAATAATGAAAAGTTATGGTAGGATGTCACTTTTTGTTAAAATTTAAGACACAGACTAAAGTGTTTAAATTTAAAATTTTCAAGAATTGATTGGGGTAACTATTTTGTTGTTATTTTGAGTATCCTTACTCAATTTCCATTAGCTGGTAATGTATCATTTTTTCTTTTTTAAAAAAAAACTCTAAATTCTAAACTCTAAATATTATTATATTAGAATGCCTTAAGTTCTAAATTTTAAAAAAAAATATATAAAAAAATCTGACTAAAAGTGTGAGAAGTGATTGGGCCAATCATGTTCTGCATCCATGGTGCAGCTTGATTTTGCTTCCAAGGTAAGGAAGTTAACGCAGCGGCAAGCAAGCAATCAAGCATGGAGGCAAATCAAACATCATCAGGGAAGGGATTCAAAGGGGTTTGGGTTTCTCTAAGCCCATGAACCAAAAAAATTATGACTCTTTTTATATCAAAACCACAGAAACAAATTTGAAATTACGACTTCACAAGCCCATCCTTGACTAGAGCTCGTTGGAAGGTTTCATTTTTTTTTCAGCCAGGGCGTAGCCCAAGTGGTGAGCCTTGCTCCCACAAGAAGCTCCATAATCAAATGGAAGGGGATCCATTCCCCTCAAATGCTTCAATGGAAAAATGTGTGGGGGTGTGTATTGTGAGTGACCATATAGGTCACATATGTCCAAAAAAAAAAACAATAAAACAGATTTCATTTTATTTTTCTCATGGATTGGACAGCGCAAGCCCAGACCCTAGGCTTATATCACAAATTCACATGCACGCTCACACACCAACAAATCACCACCCTCTTAACCACTATCGAGATTTGGATCCGAATAAATTTATTACAACTTAAATTATAGCCTTAAATGCAAATGTTATGTCTTGAATCCGGATCCTTGGATTTTGAGCCACTTCACATTCCCACTATGAGATAGAGAGATTGGGGGGGGGGGGGGGGGG